>JACEEZ010014685.1:215000-237500 GCA_016584305.1 Chionoecetes opilio | reverse complement strand
ACATCTAGTATCTCGCTTTGCATTTCACACATGAGACTCATTGAATACTGGATTGTGGTGCGGCGGTGGTGTGTGCGCGTGTGTAAGTATGTGTGTGTGTGTGTGTGTATGTGTGAATCAAGGAGACCAGCTGCAGGCACATTAGCAGCAGCAGCGGCGGGCGTGGTGGGTGGCAGGCAATGAGGGTGAGGGGAGGGCTGCCAGCTGTGCCTACGTAACCTGTATTATATGCCTCCCTGACATCTGACGGCGGCTGCAAACAGGTGTACGCAACAAACAGGATCCTACGTTGCTTGAGTTACTTTGAATGAGGTGAGAGCAAGGTAGTGCATGACACTTCACCTGTGAGTGCGTGCATCCAATATCTTGTGAGTCCATTTTCTACAGTAGAGAACTCAGCTCCTGGCCAGTTTATTAGTCAGCAAGAGTTGTTATGGTGTGTTGTCATGACCCCGTGATAAGACGAGTAAACTATTGCTGTATAATGAATCATCTAATGTATTTGCACCATACAAAAATTAAGTACAGGACAGGTTTGAAATCTTATGATATTTACTAGAAAATAACAGGAACTGCCTCGTGTAGGTCTCGCGGCCTCTTGTAGCTTCCTTGTTTTCTTATCTTCTTATGTAATCCCGTATAGGTCAGCCTTAAGCTTCTTCCCACTCCTCTTGTTACATAGTGAAGCACCAAGGCCAGATGTCTAAGACCGAGGCTGAACGGACACAAGCTCCTCCAAAAATGCAGATCAAGTAAAGATTAGCAATGGTCATGCGTGTCACCTACTATTCACAGTAACGAAAGGTGTCCTAACGCCTTGCAGGTTTTTTTTTTTCGTGTGTAAGTCAACTCATGAATATACTAAACCCCCCTGCAGCACCTTGCCTCGGCCATTGGACCCGCCTGTGCTACCTTGTATAAAAGTCAAGGCAAATTTCTGGAAATGATGGAGAAGTTGAGGGGAAAAGTGGAGAAATATCAAGAAATGTACTCCCCTGCTGACATATCCAATATCGTTATTTAATTACGGACTATATTTTTTTCTCTTCTTGGCTCAGTCGGCTGCTTCGGGGTAGTCAAAAAAACTTCATTATCCGTGTAAACTTGACTGTAACAAGTGGTTTGTCCCTAAGGGCATTCAATAACAGATTGCATTTATTTTAGTAAATTTATTGTTGTATAATGAATCCTCTGATGAATTTGTACCATAAACAAATTAAGTACAGAACAGGTTTGAAATCTTATGATATTTACTAAAAAACCACACTACGTAGAAAGACCCGCCGTTATTTTCATACTACTCATATCTTGATTATTCCTTTTTTTTCGGGTGTACTATAACCGCTCATGGGATAATATACGTATAGGTTCAGTCGCACATTGATAAGCGTCGTGGTGAACCGAGGAGTCCAACCGAGCTTCAACAAACGATAAGAGATAGTCGTTTCAGTAAAATCTTCTAAATGTAATAGTCAACCATCAGAGGCATGGAGTATTTAAACATGGATGGAGGAAGAAAACCGTCACTGCTTCAACATCAGTTTATTATATGAATGAAGATTGCAAGGATAGGGATAATTACATGTAGGTGGTGTTGGTAACTTGGTAGTAGAAGAATGAGGGAGAAAATAGAGGACAAAAGGGACGAGAAAGACAAGAAACGACAATGATGAGAAAGCCCACAAGAGGGACGAGAAAGACAAGAAACGACAATGATGAGAAAGCCCACAAGAAGGACGAGAAAGACAAGAAACGACAATGATGAGAAAGCCCACAAGAAGGACGAGAAAGACAAGAAACGACAATGATGAGAAAGCCCACAAGAGGGATGAGAAAGACAAGAAACGACAATGATGAGAAAGCCCACAAGAGGGATGAGAAAGACAAGAAACGACAATGATGAGAAAGCCCACAAGAGGGATGAGAAAGACAAGAAACGACAATGATGAGAAAGCCCACAAGAGGGATGAGAAAGACAAGAAACGACAATGATGAGAAAGCCCACAAGAAGGAAATTGCTGACGATTCGGAGTAGGAAGAGATAAGGAGCAGGAACAGGATAGGAAAATGAACACTTGACTCCCTAAAAAAATTCTTCTTATCTCGCTATCCACCATCCCATCCCTGGAGTCTAGCCAATTATTATTCTGGACCGAGCGGAAGTAGGCATTGGCCATGAAGGATTTTATGAAGTTTTTGTGTCGTCGTGTTCCCCCGCTATTCTCTGAACATAATGTTCTGTATATTATATTCAACCTTTCTGTGCAGGGACAGTCAGGGGACAGACGTCGAGCCCCAAAATAGCCTACAGGGGCGCTATAGGCTTGAACGTAAAAAAAAAAAAAAAAAAAAAAAAAACACTTTAATTATATGTATTTGAGTGTCGTGCAACTTTTGTCTGTAAATGTTTTATAGTCATACTCTTATCTATTTATTACGTTGTTTGTTATTAATCGTATTCTGTGAAGCTGCTGTAATTGTAGGCTTTACTGGAAGACTATCATAAATGCATTTTGTATATAGAATTATATTTGTATTTATTGTACATATTGGCATTATACATTATATACATACATACAATATACATTATACATATTGTATACAATTGTACATATTTTGTGATAGATTCGAAATGAAGGATCAGCTACACTCACTGTCCATCACGGAGACGCACACCTGATCCTCGGGTCGCACCTTGGACACCTTGCCCTTAACCCCCTTGAGAGCCAGAGCGTAATTCCCATTGTAATTTTGCTACCATTAGAAGATTTTTATTGAATATAAGCAGTATTTTATAGATATGACCTGTTAAGTATCATTGTCGACTAACTATGTAATTTGGTATATTCAGTTATTTTTGTAATTTAATGGCTCGACAACATACAACATTTTATAGTAAATTAAAGATCTGGGCGTGAAGAGGTTAAAATATTTATTAGTGAAAATATACATAATATGAAGGAGATTCTTTTAGATCCTCTTTTTTTCCACTGTGCATATATCGTAATACATGTATTGGTTTACCTTAACTCTTGGCACACATAATGCTCGTCAGTGCCCGGGGCAGAGCTTATCGCGAAGCCCATCGGCCAGACAAACTCGTTCTCCACAAAAACGTTTTTTTTTCTCGGTCTGCTGTATTTAAAATGAATCCATTCTGTCTTCATGAGAGATGGAGGAGGGAATGTCATTATCTTGTATTTTTTGCTTGTTTTCTAATTGATTTTCAAATATGCGGCAGAATATATAACAGGTTGATTAAAACTTTAGCAAACATGACGAACGCTTTACACCCTAATTTCTGCTTGGATATTAGATAATGTTTCACCAGTCAAGCAAGACGCAGCATGATGTCACAACAGTTTATTGAACAAAGGTTTCGACCTGGAAAAACACTCAGATCAACAGACTGAACAAGATACATTCACAATACCTATTTCAATTAAATACATACAATGCATAAACTACAATACATAAAATACAATGTATATAAATCAATACTCACATCAATGCCCCACTAATAACAGCGCACCACCTCAGTCACTAAGTTTCCATGTTGCCGTGTTCCCCGCCTGGGAGTGACTGATGGTTGCTAGATAAACACACCTTGACATAAACACAAGTGTGGGTGTGGCTGACAGCCACACCCATAATTCCCTAGTTATACAAGATTAAACAAGACACGCCTTATAACAACAATATACCCATTATCCATAATAGCAATAATCTATTTTATCATTGTAATAATTAAAATGCATATAACCAACTCCATATTTACAATACACTCCCCCCACCAATATATGACATACACTCATCATGTTAAATTTGTTCATCTACAGGCAAAATCACAACCAAACGATGCACAGATCGCTTTACCAGAATGTCATTTTGTCCATCGTATTTATTACCTGGTTTCTGAGTCTTATAACGCACGCTAACATCTCTTACTTTGCCATCACTACCGGGTTCAGCCGATACTATCTCTGCCATCTTCCAGCTTCCCCTTACTGTATTACTGTCTTGTACTAAAACAATATCACCTGGCTGCATGTTTCTCCTCTCACTGTGCCACTTTTGCCTAACAACTAATGTGGGAAAATAATCCCGTTGCCATTTCTTCCAAAAAGAGGACACAATACGCTCAATGAAGTTCAACCTTTTCCTAGTGTCCTGTGTATCCTTCCACATACCACCTGGAGCTTTATTGCTTGTTCTTCCCAATAAGAGATCATTAGGGCACAAATAAGTTCCCAGATCAAGGTTACTTCCTGGCTTTATCCCAATCGGTCTTTCATTTAATAGGTTAGCAACTTCAAATAAGGCTGTTTGGAGTTCCCCAAATGATAAAATGTCTCCTATGGCTAAAACCATTCCCCTTTTTACCAACTTTATAAGGGATTCACTACATCCATTTTCCCACGGGGCATCTGCAGACTTGTTAAATGACCACCGCATCCCTTCACTAGCACCAAATCTCAGGATATCAGACCGGTTCCATCCCTTTACCATAGCTCTTAACTCTTTATTGGCTGCCACAAACTGAGTCCCTCCATCTGAATGCACCATACCTGGAAATCCCCTTATTGCTACGAATCTTCTAAAAGTTATTAAAAAGTTTTCCGTATCATATCCCTCAGTCAGATCTAGGTAAACCGCCCTGCTAGCTAGACAGTTAAATATAACACCATACACCTTTAGTTTTGTCCGGCGCTTTACTGTGTCCTTCACCAAAAATGGTCCAAATAAGTCTATAGCAATGCTGTTGAATGGGGCCGCAGGTTGTAATCTCTCACTAGGAAGTTGACCCATGGTTTGATTTCCCACAAGTTTGTCAAGTTTTCTACATGTAACACATCTTTCCTTTACTGATTTGATTAACTTTCTTGCTCTTGGTACCCAAAACTTGGTCTGTAACTTAGCCAATGTAACTTCCACTCCTGCATGATCTATACTATGAATATGCTGGATATATAGTTTTGTAATTTTATGACTAGTAGGAAGGAGAACAAATCTATCCTGGTTCCAGTTGTCTTTCAACCAGTTGGCCATTCTCTGACCTACTACAATGAGACCCTTTTCATCCATTCCTGGGCCCAGGCGTTGATACCTAGTCTTCCAATCATCACATATAGACTTTTGTACTTCTTTAATCAACCACGTTCCTGCTTCATTCACTAATTCTCCACCAGGTTCTTTGAATACCCCTTTCAAAGACCTTTCCTTGAAGGCTGACAATATTCTAGCAATGGTTCTAATCAATCTATTGTAGCTACTAAACCGGCGCAAGTCAACCATTTGTAAATTAGTCATGTCAGTATTTGTCTTTGCTTCGAAATTCATTACTGCTCCTATTCTATCGGGTAATTCCTTCTCACATGTTTGTTTGATAGGCCAAATCTCAGTGGGTAGCAACAGATATTCAGGACCCCTTTGCCACACAGAATCATAACCAAGCTCATTAGGATGACATGCCCTAGTTGTCATGTCAGCCGGATTACAGTTGGAGGGAACCCACCACCATT
Organism: Chionoecetes opilio; assembly: GCA_016584305.1. Taxonomy (NCBI): domain Eukaryota; kingdom Metazoa; phylum Arthropoda; class Malacostraca; order Decapoda; family Majidae; genus Chionoecetes; species Chionoecetes opilio. The sequence goes on along the minus strand of JACEEZ010014685.1, from coordinate 231,978 downwards.
CATTAGGATCAGTCTTAGTTTGGATCTCTGCTATCTTTGTGGCCACAAAAGTTCCAAATCCATAAGATTCCCTTTGTATTTGAGACCTGACAATAGATGAGTCTAGAATATGGATAACCGAGTGAAACTTCCATTCTACTTCTTTTTCAATGAATTCTCGCAACCTACATGCAAGAACTGCGCCACAAAGTTCTAGTCTAGGTATAGTGAGCTGTCTAGTTGGAGCTATTCTATTTTTAGCTGCCAAGAGTCCACATGAAGCCCTGTTATCCCGAAGCTCCCACCTGATATAAGCACAAGTACCATAAGCTTGACTACTGGCATCGGAAAACACAACCAACATAGGGTCTCCCACAGCATCATCCGGTTTTACACATCTATTGAATTCCAATGCTGTTAAACAATACATATCCTTAAACAAGGATTTCCACTTCTTATACATGCAGTCAGGCATGGGGTCATCCCAACCTAGATTCTCTTCCTTATCATTCTTCCATATTTTCACTTGAGACACTAATTCTCGCATCAATATCTTGGATTGAACTGTAAATGGTATTATTAGTCCAAGTGGATCATAGACTGATGCCGTTTGACTTAATACCATCTTTTCGTCAGCTGAGTTGGAAGACCATAGTCTATGTCAGCCACTTCAATATTTGGTCCAATGTATACTTTCTTGTATTTATTTGAAAAATTTATTTTAACCTCAAAATTGAACTTGTCCTCTTTGGGTTTCCAATATAATCCTAATATTTTTTCCTTCTTAGTGTCCAGAAATTGACCTTTTCTCTCATACCTTCATTATCTCCGGACATTATCCAGTGCTTTATCTTAAATCCTCCTACATCAAGTATCCTTTCAGTTTCTTGAATTATAGATTTTGCTTCAGATGTTGTGTGTACAGACTGTAAGATGTCGTCTACATATGAATTCTTAATTATCATTTTGGCTGCCCTGGAATCCCTTGAACTCATTTCTGCCGTGCGGCGTAGAGCCATCATGGCTATTGCCCCACTAGGTCTGTCTCCAAAAGTCACAGCTGTGAGAACATAATGGTCAGGTTTTCTATTAGTCTCCATATCACGCCAGACAAACCTATGCGTGTGCTGATCTAACTCAGAAATTCCCACAGTATTATACATTTTAGCAATGTCTCCAACAATAGCTACCTTTTCTTGTCTAAACCTCAATAGTATACCAAGCATATTATTTAATATGTCAGGTCCCTTTGCCCAGTAATCATTTATGACATGGCCCATGTATGCTGATGAAGAGTTGAATACAATTCTCAGAGGAGTACTTGAGGAGCCTGGCTTTAATACTTCATGGTGAGGAATATAGTGAACTGGACCTGTGTGATAACATAACTCATTTGGTTCAAGCTTACGGGCTACTTTCCTGTTGACCATACCTTCCATCTCTTCTTGGTAAGCCTTAGAATATTCTGAGCCAAGTTTCCAGAGTCTTTTTTCTGTAGAATACAAGCGTGCTATAGCCACAGACTGATTATTTGGCAGACTACGGGGATCTTTTATCCAGGGATATGTTGCAGTCCAACGTTTAGCCTCTTGATTATGACTTAATCCTTGGTTAATTAAGTTTAATTCCCTTTCTTCCCTAATGCTGTATGAGTTTGCTCCAATCGGACAACCACCACATTTACAATTACCACATTTAGGATAGCAACATGTACCTAGATTTTCCACTGCAAAGAAGGCATCCAACTGTTTGGTCAATCCAAGCTTTGGTCCAATGTTTATGTCATTTACATTTAATTCACATGTGATATGAAGAATGCGTACTCTGGTACTACTGCTTATTTTACTTTCTGTGCAGTTTAATGATGGATGAGATCCACGCAAACAATACCCAAATTGATTTCTCATTAACTGCAAGTTCCCCATAGTCCGTCTTACAATAGGTAGTAGGCCACAGTTATCTGATCCAACTAACATATCCACTTGACCAATTGGCCTTTCAATATCATGGCTTAATACTCCAAACAACTTTGCAACCTTATCGGTGTTTATTTTAGCTACTTCTGCTGTTATTTCATTAATACCACATGCAATGACCTCCCAAAGTTTACCTTGATCATCAATTAGAGGAACCAAATATTCCTTACTTTCAAATTTCTCAGTAAAATTACCTACTTTTGTCACAGCTAAATTCACGTCTCTTCCCTTCAACCCAAGTTGCTTCGCCATCCTATGAGTTATCATGGTCACATTAGATCCAGGGTCCCACAATGTTGTAAATGTTTGGTTCTTACTCCTAACTTTGCTGATCATAAGAAGAACCCTATCATAGGAACAAAAGTTATTTGTGGCTTTCCTGGGATACGTAGGGTAATTGCTATAATTGAACATATTATGCAATATATGGTGATGTAATCTCCCACAAACGCCTGTCTGTCCTATCCTCACCTCACACATTCTCTTGTTAGGGCAGTTATTACTTAGATGTCCTATGTGTAAACAGAAACAGACATTATTCACACGAATCATTTCAAACTTATCCTGATTGTTTAACCTATGAAATCCTGCACATTCTGTAATATCATGAGTGTCTGAATCATGGAACCAACATTTTCTTGCTTGACCTGTACATTGCCTTGTTTCTAACCGCTTAGAATTAGTTCCTAACTCGTGTGACTTTGACTGTCCTACCACATTAGATATAAGATCAGTCATATTTCGAGTCATGTTAACCATACATGCATGCATTTGTTTCTGATGAGATTCCTGGCTTTCGTGCAATTGTTTAATCGCTGCAACTAACTCAGTTACTTCGGCGGGTTCCTCACTCACATAATTATGAATCATTGCCTTTGAACTCGATGTTACCCTCAAATCAGTCTCCATATACTCAATGACTCTCTTCTCACGTAGTAAAAATTTGAGCAATTCCTCAAATAATTTACTACGATCTGTCAGATCCTGAGCTATCAATACCCAATCACGCTTCTGAGTTAGAGGTAATAATCTTTCCACTTGTGTCACCATAGTAGTAGTGTTCATTTCTGAGAAAGACCCATCTTTTTCAAGTCTAACCAACATCGTTCTACTGTGTTCACCATATCAACAAACTTCTTAGGGCTTCCTTCCACTATGGGTTTGAGCGACTTTATCTCACTTATGACTGCATCTGTTATTTTTCACTGAATCACCAAATTTATTATCCAAGCGCTCAACCATGTCACTAAAACTGTCCTCCACACCCTTCACCACGGCTAGTGCATCACCAATCAAGCAAGATTTCAGAGCATATGGATCTTCACCATAATTATTAGTCACAAGTCTTTCAAAATCTTTACGAAAAGTAGGATAATCTCTGATATTCCCACTGAATGTCGGAGGATCCAGTGACTTCACTTTCACACGAGTACCTTGTTTGTCCGTTTTACATTTGATATGTTTAACCAGCTTCGAGTGTTTATCAGATTTAACCCTTTCAAGTTGTAATATGTACTGCTCAGCTTTATCAAGTTCACTTTGATAGTCCTCTTGCTTGTTGTCTAACCTATACACAAACTGGTCGTGCGACCCTTCAACCGCCCTGAACGCCTCACATACCTCATCAAACTTGGATTTCAAAATTACTTCCGGGTCGTCTGCCGCCAGTGATTCTTCAAAAAGCTTCACTTTCCTGGTGAACTTGGATTTTGCCGTGGCTCGCTGTTGCCTGACCTCCTCCATGTTGTCGGTAGTCATAGGATGTCGAAATGTTTCACCAGTCAAGCAAGACGCAGCATGATGTCACAACAGTTTATTGAACAAAGGTTTCGACCTGGAAAAACACTCAGATCAACAGACTGAACAAGATACATTCACAATACCTATTTCAATTAAATACATACAATGCATAAACTACAATACATAAAATACAATGTATATAAATCAATACTCACATCAATGCCCCACTAATAACAGCGCACCACCTCAGTCACTAAGTTTCCATGTTGCCGTGTTCCCCGCCTGGGAGTGACTGATGGTTGCTAGATAAACACACCTTGACATAAACACAAGTGTGGGTGTGGCTGACAGCCACACCCATAATTCCCTAGTTATACAAGATTAAACAAGACACGCCTTATAACAACAATATACCCATTATCCATAATAGCAATAATCTATTTTATCATTGTAATAATTAAAATGCATATAACCAACTCCATATTTACAATACAGATAATACCCGGTGATTAAGGCTGGACAATGCTGCAAAAAAGAAGAGCAGGTTTAGTGAAGCCACTCAAAAACTGGACAAATATTCAAATCCCTACTATTTGAAATTAACTTTAGCGCTCATGAATAATGCGAATCAAAGATACTACAAGATATTTCTCTTAATTTATGACTTTATTTGTAACTCCATATGTATCAAAGTAGTAACATATGTTTTAAGCTAACCTCGCACTCATCTGATCCATTTGCTGCTTCCAGGTTGCGTGTCTGCAGCAGCATTTTTTTTCCCCAGTAATTTAATCAAACAACTGGCTGTCACTTTTTTGTATCGTAAGCTAAATGAACATAAATTGTGCGATCAGTTCTTTGGCGGGATTGAAATCGAGGACGCGTTGATTGGGTGCTGGACGAGTGATAATGACAATTGGCTCGCGCGAAGACACAGTTTTGTTAGATTGAGAAAGGACAGATGTCGATTCATAATTGATTATTACCTTCAAGAAGCACTGTAGCATAAAGACAAGAGTATACTACAGGTGATATGACTTGTAAAATGCTTCAATCCACGCGACACCTGATTAGTATCTATGTGAGGAAGTTAACACTGCATTGATCATTAAATATGGAACCAATTTGCACTAACTCGAAGCCCTTCTCGTTGTCTTAAGACCTTTCCTTCTGTGACTGTTGTGTTTTTACTTGCCTTACCAATCTCATAAGTAGCGGTGAAAAGGCTACTATCACCATGCAAAAGACGGAATAAAAAAAGATACCATGTTGCCCCTTTTTCTTTCTTTGTTATCCCTTGTATACGTATACGTGCTGATAAAATACCCACACACACACACACACACACACACACACACACACACACACACACACACACACACACACACACACACACACACACACACACACACACACACACACACATACACACACACACATACACACACACACACACACACACACACACACACACACACACACACACACACACACACACACACACACACACACACACACACACACACAGTCACACCAACAAACACAAATAGACAAATGGAGAGAGAAAAACCCACAAAACATATCTCATAAAATAAAACTAAGAGATAAATGGCACATAATGACACATGATTGCCGAGACATAGGAGAGAGAAAAAGAGAAAACCAGCAGAAGGCCAAGGATGGAAGGGGGAGGGGATGAAGGAGGCTGGATTAATGAGCTGGCCACGGGTAATTGGTGTCTGGCGCGGGTCGCGGGTGGCGGGTGGCTGGACTCCCGTCGAGGGGCCGTCCAGTCTGACAGATGAGGATGGTGCTACGTGGGGGGATGAAGGGGGGAAGAGGGGGAAGGGGGGGAGAGGAGGGGGAAGGTGTACCGCTAGCTTGGCTGTGTGTGTGTGTGTGTGTGTGTGTGTGTGTGTGTGTGTGTGTGTGTGTGTGTGTGTGTGTGTGTGTGTGTGTGTGTGTGTGTGTGTGTGTGTGTGTGTGTGTGTGTGTGTGTGTGTGTGTGTGTGTGTGTGTGTGTACATGAGACGAGTTGTGTTTTGGTTCAAATTTCTGTCCTCCACATTCAAGCGAAAGGTTATTAGACTTCAAGGCGGCCTCATTTACCCTTCAAGTGTTACTCAATGCACTAGTTTACTGACCTATGTTGGAAGGAGGGAGGGAGGGAGGAAGGGAGGGAGGGAGGGAGGGAGGGAGGGAAGGAGGGGTGGATGAATGGACGGATGAGTTGCTGGACTGGTCATGAGTTCTGGTTAGACTGAACCTGAGGATTTGCAGCCTTCAAATAGTGTAGTGGTGAACCTTCATGTAAGCTCACTTTTGATATTCTTAAAGAAGCACATATTCGGGCGCACGCGCGCGCACACACACACACACACACACACACACACAACACACACACACACACACACACACACACACACACACACACACACACACACACACACACACACACACACACACACACACACACACACACACACACACACACACACACACACACACACACACACACACACACACACACACACACACACACACACACACACACACACACACACACACACACACACACACACACACACTCTCTCACACACACACCCAGACAACATATATATATATATATATATATGTGTGTGTTTGTGTGTGTGTCTGTATGTGTGTATGTGAGTGTGTGTGTGTGTGTGTGTGTGTGTGTGTGTGTGTGTGCGTGTGTGTGTGTAAATATATATGTAATATTGTGCGAGTATTTAAGTAAATATATACTTGACGTGTAGGAGGACGAGGAGGCAAGACGTGGGCCTCGCTCCTCGCGGCCCTCACACCCGTCCGCGAGATAAGAGTAGCTCTGTAAATCATGTAAATGAGGTGTGACATCAACGAGGAAGAAAAAAAAAATTATATATATATATACATGCACACACTGGGAGAAAGTTAACCGGTCTCTAAATGGAAGAGTACACGACTGATATTGAAAGAATGACATAAAAAATACCTGAGCAAATATTCAACGCGCTGCATCCCCACAAGACGCCGAGGGACTTGAGTAAAGATCAGAAAAGTTAATAGAATTTCGCTCATTAATTGCCAGATAAAGAAAAATAAAGCTGCACCGGTAATAGTAATCAAACCAAGAATTTACAATCAACGTAATATTCTCCGAGATAGAGTCACGTCGCCTGAACATAAATTTCGCTACAAGCACTACTTAGTACACAAGGGGGAAGGCAATTATCTGCCACCGCCATCACCACCACTGCTGTTACCACCACCCAAACACCAACAACAACATTAATAACAACTCACCAGTATATCACAAGTACTAACATTAACGCTAAAACAAAAAATATCTACCAACATTACCACCACCATCAGCAACCTCACCATCATTACCACTGAGACCTTAAGAGCTAACCATAAAATAAACACACACAAAAACATACAGTAAAGAATGCAGCAAAACCAAGGCAAGAACATCCACTCTACCCATCATGCCACTCTTCCCTCTTAGAAAGCAGTCGGGTAATGTAAAGCCCAGCCATCGCCTCCCTATCATTACGAGCCTCGCCTTTAGAATAAACCATTCGTCAAGGAAGCTTATGACGCGCGTCACACTAATCTCTGCTGGTGTGCGCGGATCATTAATTGAGCTACCCGTCCATTAAGTAGTCAGGAGCAGCTTCTTGGAGCTCAATTACTATCATTTCTGTGAAGTATCTTGATAATATTGAGGCCATGTAGCAGCTAAAGGTTGGCTGACCGGATAGGTGTTTGTGAGGAGAATATTATATTGATGAATTATTATTATATGCTATGATGATTTTATTCATAACTTATTCGAAATCCAGTTACTTGATGTAGTTTTTAAAGGGTAAGTGCCTGGTCTCTCTCTCTGCTTGTTCTCAGAAAGGAACATCTTATTGGCGGCGAAATTTTTGTTCTCCTATGTAGATGCTCTTTCTCGGCTGCTGCATATTCTTTAAGTAAAATATTTGCAAGCTTTAAGTAGCATTGATCCATGGTTACCAGTGCCTCTCCGGGCGAGATGGTGAACTGTGAGTTACCCGTTCTTACTGGCTATATAGCTGAAGAGATAGAAACAGAGAAAGACAAAATAATCCTGAGCAGTTGTGCATTACTACTTGTCCTTACGTACTCCCGTTTCTCATGCAGAACTTCTCTCTAAAGCCAAATAATCCAGGCTTTGGGAGGCTTACCAAACCTCACATACAGACTGGAGACTAGTATTTGCTGTTATGTAAACGTTTACTTGTGATATCATTTTCAAGTATCAAATTGTAATCATCGCGTAATCAAGCTCAATATAAATGAATGCGAATTATGCGAATGAAACTGGTTGTGTGGATCAAAAGACTGGTAGACATAATATGAGGGACTGGTGGTTATGTTCGTATGTCTGATTGCCTCAGCCCCACAGCTAACATTCTGCCACCTTGTACAACATCTAGAAACTGCCAATACCTCACTATTGTATTACTAGAAACATCCGAGACACGTCATACCAAAAGTAAAATAACCTGACGAGATGATTGAGATCGAGTAGACATTCGATTATTTGATGTATACCTATCGACACAGAGATTGTCCTTGTATATCTCAAAATCTACTTAATGCCTTACCTGTCTATTAAATGGCAAGGAATCAATGAATATACAAATCAATATTTTTTCATTCGCAGAACATATTAGATCAATGTTAATGCATGATATATAAAGTGAATACACAACAAACTTTTTGGGTTTTGGAGTGTGTGTACTCTTATTGCGTTGGATACTTTCTATTAGCTTGTCTTGCCTTAATGTTAGTATCCTTGTTGATGACAAAGATTTTATTACTATGTTACATTACGTTACAGACCATTTCCATTTACTAGACGAGGCTTCCTGATGTTCAGCCTCAGATATTTTGGTATATTGTTGTGCTACATTGTTGTGTCACCGACTGTCGTAAGCAAATACCAGCCAATCGACGGTCATTATCATTGTTTTTTATTATCATTATCATTGTTGCTATTATCATTATTAACTTTACTATCATTATTGTTGTTATTATTATTATTATAATTATTTGTATTGTTGTTGCTGTTGCTTCCATTAGTATCATCATTATTATCATTATATATTATTTTATTATTATGGTTTTCTTTATCACCATTGTTATGGCTATTTCCATAATTTGTCATTAGTGTTATCATTATCATTTTACTACTATTATTGTTATTATTAATTTCAAACAGCGATTATCGATTATCATCATCATCGTCATATTAATTATTGTTGCTACTATCATTGCATGGTTGAATTTGTTCGTGAAGTGAAGATGCGGAGATAAGACTACGTAGATATCCTCTAAGTTATCTCCCTGCGTTCGTTATAACGGAAATCATCCATAATTTTCGACCCTCAAACTTTCCACCATTGTCTGCATACACTGAGGTAGGAAAGTATAGGAATAAATAGTTTTATACTCTGAGGACTTAACTTTATATGTTTAAGGTGTTCTCAATATAGTGACGATTGTTATTTAGTTCTTATCAAGCTTTAGATTATTATTACCTCAGTAACCACAATGATTCAACGATGTCTTCATAAGATATGCTTGATGTAAATTTCTCAAGAGCAGGTCGATCGTGGGACACTTAACATATAATATATTTAACATAATTTTAACTCAGGTACATAACAAGGATCCTTGATAAATATTAAGTAGTATAGTGTAGTACAATAATAAGTGCGGCATCAAATTATAATTCAAGCACAATCTTATCTTCATGGGTGATGAATAGTAATCAAGAAAAATAGAAGTAAAACGTAAGCCTGATTAAATCTGTCCATATTTTTAGATTTATTCACATTTTTATGAAGAAGTGTTATTAAGTATTACTGTAAGATACATAATTCCCTGCCTGCCTTTATTATAACATTCTAGTACATCTTACGTATAGTGGGAATACAGACTTTTTTTCACCACCTCAAACCAATATTTATTTGTAATATTTTTGAATATGTAAATCTCACTGCTTATGCTTATAGGGTAAAACTATCTTAAACAAATATGTACTCCTTTAAATCCAAAACTGAGACAAAAATTGGTATACATGATATTTGCTATTTTCTCTCAGTTTGTTTATGCCTTTTATCTAACTAATTCCTACTAACTACTACTTATCGAAATACTTCCATTTATTTTGCAGGTTTATCTATCCGCCTCTTAGTGTATCTTTACCTGTTTATTTATAATCTTCCTATCTGAATATCTCTTTGAACTCGTTTGCTTATTTATATATCCATCAATACTTTAATCGTACATTTATATCTCTATTTTTTTGCTTCTTTTTATCTTACTTCTTACCTAACGTATTATTATCCCATCCAATAACTGCCTTATAATTGGATTTCCTATGACAGATACAATGACACACGATTCCTCTTGCAGCTTTTGTCAGTATGCAGCTTGCCTCGAGGGTCTCATAGACGTGGAGATGCCTTGCCACCAAACACTTAATCCCACGCGACGTAACCATCTCTGCGCTTCTCTTACCAGTACTACCTTTCGCGGCAACACTTTTTGCTATGTTTTTACTGCCCATCATAAAAGAGAAAACCATCCCAGTAAATGAATGTCCCCCATGCCTAAGACACTTACTTCGGTAGGCACTTACTTGCACACAAAAGCAGGTGCAATTTAGAATACAGGGACTACTTCTTTTAGGGTCCATGAAGATTTCTCGTAAGGGTCATTGTGCTGCTTCTTTTTGTGTGTGTGTGTGTGTGTGTGTGTGTGTGTGTGCGTGTGTGCGTGCGTGTGTGCGTGTGTGCGTGCGTGCGTGCGTGCGTGCGTGCGTGCGTGCGTGCGTGCGTGCGTGCGTGCGTGCGTGCGTGCGTGCGTTTACAATAACACCTGTAATATCTTGATACTGACACCAATTAAACATAGAAATATGACCGTACACCCCTAAATAAATGAGTTATATGTATCTTACAGAGCTTATTTAATGTATAATGGCAAGTGTTTATTACAAGATAGTATTGTCGAAAGAATGAGATACCCTTTTCACAGACAGGGTAGGACTCAACACTTTTCACAGACAAAAGGAATAGTTTTTTATTCATTTATTTATATAATTATTATTTTATTTATTTATTTATTTTTTTGTTTTTATTTTTTTATATATTATTAATTTATTTATTATTATTTTTTTTTTTTTTACTTATTTATTTATTATTATTATTCTATTATTATTTATATTTTTTTGGCGGTGCTCTGCTCTGCATTTGGCCGTGCTCACTCAATGACTATCAAGAGTCTTTGGTGCTCACCGGAGTGTAGGACATTTATTCGTAATTTAAATGATGTATCTCGCGATAATGCGCAAAAAAATAAGCCCATGAATGATTGAAAACTTGACTGGCATTAATTAATATAAGTTTATAAAGATTTCCTTGTGAGTTGTGTTTTTTCGCATTGTGGTGGTCGGTAAAGTGGAAACATGAAGGCTGTTTCGATGCTTATCACGTAATTTGTTTTTTTCTGAGGACGTTTTCACACGATGGATGAACAGGGCTAGACCAGCAGCTTCTTCTTCTTCTTCTTCTTCTTCTTCTTCTTCTTCTTCTTCTTCTTCTTCTTCTTCTTCTTCTTCTTCTTCTTCTTCTTCTTCTCTTCTTCTTCTTCTTCTTCTTCTTCTTCTTCTTCTTCTTCTTCTTCTTCTTCTTCTTCTTCTTCTTCTTCTTCTTCTTCTTCTTCTTCTTCTTCTTCTTCTTCAGATGTACATTTAGGTTGGATGAGGCTGGTGGGGGGCGTGGGATGACCAGAGGAGAGAGAGAAAGGGAGGGATGCTGGCTTTGTGTTTAAGTAGCGCCTTAGGAATATCTGACAACAGCCATCTTGATGACGAAAGTAACCCTTTATCACCTACCAAAGGCTGACACACACATATACATCATGTGGCTGTTTTTTACATATTCAGGATAATGAAGAGGCGATATATACTTCGATTATGCATGTAATAAATTGGTTTGATAAAGGTGTTAGTGCTCTTTTTTGTGTGTATGTATGTTTATGTGTATTCATTTTTACTCTCTTTTTCTCTCTCTCTTTCTTTCTCTCTCTTTCTCCCTCTCTCTCTCTCTCTTTTGAGGTCACAGGATAATGCTTGGGTACGAACCGTCGCTGTCCTCCTCCGGGTCACTCTGACTGAATAGCTCAACTAATCCGCCCTAACGAGGTCGAATAGCGTGCACCAGTCGGCCAAATCGATCCAGAGACTCTCGTAAATAAGGTCACTTGAGCACAAATTCTATGTCCGGCAAGATCAATGAGCCAATGGTCCGTTCATGTGGCTAGTGTCGTCGTTTTTGTTGTATAAATAACGTTTTCAACACTGGTTCTGATAAGCGAGGTCGGCTTCTTTGCATCAAGGTGTGGCATATGAAGCAGCCTGGCCGGGGATAAGTAATGACAACTATCACTCTGGGCGAGGGTCATGGAAAGGCCGAACTCTGGGTCTGTTTTCTCGATAAAATACGTGAATTTCTAAATTTTTTATTATAATGCGGATAACATACTGTGTCTGTGTTATTTTATTTTTTACAATCTGGTTCATACATTAAGTTTGCTACCGGTCTTGTTGTAGAAAAGTTAAACACTGCGGGATATTACACCGAACTCGTTTCAGAGTCGTTATATAAACCTGGCAAAACTCCATTCAGCGTCAGAAACTGGAGCAACGCATACAAAACATAGAACAAGACGTTCTTTTTAATACGAAATAAAACTTATTGATATCATACAAAGCAAACTTTTGTCTGGGAGTCACCGTGTCCACAATGCACAACCCTTCGCAAGGCGCATGTTTCACCTTGGCTCTTCCCCGCTCACTACCACGCGGTACTCATAATGCTATAGAGGCTCCACCATTTACCATCCTATTTGTGAACCAGGTTTTTCCCTATTTCTTTTTTAAATCTACGCTTTTCCAGTTTGAATCCGTTACTTCTTGTTCTACCCTGATTACAAGGCGTAAGAACTTTGCCGTAAAAATAATGTTATAGGGTCCCCACCAGGCTGCCTCAGTACACCCTCACCCTAGAGGTAAGCAGGCACCCTCACATGACAAACGTCGGTGTTCCTACTCAAAGCCTCAGCCTGCACGTAACCTTCCCAGGGCCTACAGTGGTGGTGGTGGCAATGGCGGTGGCGGTGGCGGTGTCATAATTCAGTGGGTGAGGCGACTCGCTACCTTTTCTTGTGAGTTAAGCTTACCTTCTCAGGCTACTGGACGCTATATCTGAGATTATCTATATAAATTGACCACAATAAATATCCTTTTCAAGCATAAGAACCCTGTTGTGCCCTAATCTGTGCCTGCTGGGAGTTACGAATGTGGCAAAGCTGACAGCGGCAGATCTAGGGAGGCAGGACGCTGGCTAGGCAATGACAATCAGCTGCAACCTTTACGAGTGGGACTGTTTGTTGCGTATCCACCTCTGTGAATATTGTTATTAATATCATTACTATTGTTATTGCTAGTATTTCTTATTATTGTTGAAATTTATGCTATTATTGCTACTAATTTGTTGCTGCTATCATAATCATCAATATATTTATCATTAGCAGTAGTAATAGAAGCAGCAGTAGTAGTAGCTGTTAGTAGTAGTAGTAGTAGTAGTAGTAGTAGTAGGAATAGGAGTAAGAGTAGGAATAGTAGTAATAGTAGAAGTAGTAGTAGTAGTAGTAGTAGTAGGAGTAGTAGTAGTAGTAGTAGTAGTAGTAGTAGTAGTAGAAGTAGGAGTAGAAGTAGGAGTAGAAGTAGGAGTAGAAGTAGGAGTAGAAGTAGTTGTTGTAGTAGCAGTAGTAGTAGTAGAAGTAGCAGTAGCAGTAGTAGTAGTAGTAGTAGTAGTAGTAGGAGTAGGAGTAGTAGTAGGAGTAGTAGTAGTAGTAGTAGTAGTAGTTGTAGTAGTAGTAGTAGTAGTAGTAGGAGTAGTAGCAGGAGTAGTAGTAGTGATAGTGGTAGTAAAAATAGTTTTGGTATCTTCAGTATATATTTTTTCTCGCATCAAAGTTTAGCCATAGAGAAATTTTTGGATTTGACTTTGTATTTATGGAATCGTTCGCCACCTCGGCCCTGAACAACCCTCCCCAGAGACAGTCAGAGCCCAGTTTGTCCTTCACGGGTGGGGATGCGATGATGACTTTTTAACTTCTGGTTCGGGAGGGGAGAGCAAGACAAACGTAGTGAGAAATGACATTCATAATTATTAGTAATGATGGCTTGATATTTTTTATGTAGCTCATTTATCATCCCAAGTGCGAAGTATAATGTCTCAAAACAAGGGGAGATCAAAAGTTACGAGTATAAACAAAACTTCATTTATTTTGTTTTACAAGGAAATGATTCCCGTTGCTTTGTTTCCTGGTATTCTTCCTTTCAGTCGTGTGTAGGGACATTCATGGAGTAAGTATTAGGCATGTATTTTCTGCGCTTTGTATTCTAAGTCCCTGTGTCTCACGGATAAAACCTATAGTAGGGTCCGCTATAGAAGAAGATCGGACTCAACAATCCCCGTTATCGGCACAGCGTTTTAGCTAACATGCCGACAATGGTGGTGAAAAACTGCTACTACTACCATTACTATTGTTGCTGTTGTTGTCATTACTATAACTACAACAACAATTACTACTACTATTACTACTACTACTACTGTTCATAACTGCAACATATTTTTTCAGATATTCTGACGTCCTCATTGGCACCTTTATTGGGCAACGCACAGCAACCTAAGCAGCAGGTCGAGGTAAGCCAACAAAGTTTGTCCGCATTGCCCCCGCTCAGTTACCTCGCCCAACTGTGTACAAAAGCAGTTTAAGACACCTTGCATGCGGATCTGTTTGAGTTTCATTTTTTAATTTTTTTTTTACGTTGAAGCCTATAGCGCCTGTAGGCTATTATGTTTTTCCTTGAGGGCTCAAGTGGTTGGCCCTACATATTCTGGAGGGTCGTGATGGTTGGCCCTCGCCCGTTGGTGGCGCAGGCTAATTTTTATAGTGACACCTGTGGTCTATAGGTGAAGGTACCTTTTTCTGTGATGGTCAACCCTCAGTTTTTAGGCTCATCCTGCAGAGCATTCAGGCTTTCTGGAATGCACCAGAAAAAAGTATTACCCAAAAGGGTTGACGATCGTAGTCATTAGGTAGATATCAAATAAACGGTGTTGTTCATAACCCGTATCTTGTTGGCGTAGTTTTAGAACTATTAAGTATCATCGATGAGACCAAATCGTTCATCCAATACGTCATGAATTATCTGATGCCTCATGTGGAGCAAGTGCCGCTCCACCCAGAGGTATGTTTTACAGACCCGAGAGCAAAACAGTGATGCCTTAGGGAGCAGTCTTTTTCACTTCTCTGAGCCGTCACTATGTTATTTTTTTTATAGCCTCCAGTATGTTTTCGCTGGATCATCACTGCTTCATTTTGTGCCTTTGATATGCACACTCAGACTCGCCTTTCACGAGCTGGTTTAAGTAAGTGATCTCCTGAGTCCCGTCGCCGAGCCAGTGCAACGCCCACCGTACACAATGCAAAGCTCAGCATCCCTGGAGGAAGCTACTTTAATAAGACCAGTGTTTACGACTCAAGGGCTTGCTTGGTACCACGGTAAATCTGTTATTATGAGCCGTGAGCTATGCGGATCAGGTTTCCTAGGGCGCATTAGATTAAGATGCAGGAGATAGAGAGAAATTCGGTGCTGCAATTCTCCCAGTGTTTACAATCTTACGTGGCAGGGACGATGGCTCTTAAAATTCTACCGAAGGGCCAAAAATATTTATGCTTGAAAGGCGTATGTTATGAGTCTCGTGTCGGGTTGTCTCCTGGCGATGAGACGGGCGATAAGGAGAGAGCAAAACAGTGTGAAAGATCGAGATAAGCTTCGCCCGGATTATGTAAATGAAGTCTGTCATTGCCTAGGGCGGGAAGCGACGCGCGCCACGCCACACCACACCACGCCACGCCACGCCACGCCACGCCCTTGTGTCACAGCTTAGAGGCAATCCACTGAGCGAAATATAGGGACAAGTACTACTCTGAACGATCCCCATAAAATGAAAATAAACAATAAAAGATATTCATTGAATGACATCATTTTTTTTCTTGTCTTTTCGTAATCTATCAGAACAAGAATATCTTTTCGTCAATATAGTATGATGTGGGTGAAAAATAAACACGAACCCTTCAGAGCCCCTGCAGCGAAAAACAGGTATATTAGCATACCCAGGAATCCCTACCATCTGCCCGATAAAATATATGGTGAAATTAAAAGTACTTTCCTTAAAATTCATATTATAATAGGTTTTATTTAACTATTTTTTCTTTCTATTGTTTTGGGGTCCGGTCGTCCGCCACGTCGTGTTGGTCTTTGTAAGCTGTCCTGATGGCGCCCCAGATTAACGTCGTAAAGCGCACACTAATTAGATCCATGTGCAGATTACGTTCCTGGGAAGCTGTAAAAGGAAGCTTGAGGTGATCTCGTTTGTACGTCGTCAGGACTTCTTCTTCCGACGGGCGATGGCGAGCGTGTAACAGGTTCTTGCTACCCCCGATTTTTTTTTTCCCTTTTTTTTTACATTACAAAGGACTGGCCAAGGGCAAAAAAAAACATGCATCCTCGCTAGGAATTGAACTCCTCCAGGCACACTTCTGATACCCTCGCATGATCTCTCACGCCCAACTACGTCTCACAAGGCTCCTCCTCCTCCTCCTCCTCCTCCTCCTCCTCCTCCTCCTCCTCCTCCTCCTCCTCCTCCTCCTCTTTCTCTTTCTCTTTCTCTTTCTCTTTCTCTTTCTCTTTCTCTTTCTCTTTCTCTTTCTCCTCCTCCTCCTCCTCCTCCTCTTCCTCTTCCTCTTCCTCTTCCTCTTCCTCCTCCTCCTCCTCCTCCTCCTCCTCCTCCTCCTCCTCCTCCTCCTCCTCCTCCTCCTCCTCCTCCTCCTCCTCCTCCTCCTCCTCCTCCTCCTCCTCTCTTCTCCATTCTTCACCGCCCACTAATAGCTCTCTGTGTCCGAGGGTAAAACAATAAAAGTTCAAATGAGTATTGAATTTCCTTATAGCCTGGAGTGTCGCTCATTATGTATTGCGAGGCGACACCGGAGGAGAGAGAGAATTACTTATCTACAGCGAGATCAAGAGTGATTCCACGGTCCTCTAGTTTAAGGATCCCACGAGGAGGAGCAGGAGGAGGAGGAGGAGGATGGGATAGGAT
>JACEEZ010014685.1:202500-210000 GCA_016584305.1 Chionoecetes opilio | reverse complement strand
TTATACCTTTCCGCGTGGAGAATGATCATGCAAGGGTCAAGTGCTTTAGGAGGGAGAGCGAGAGGGAGAGACAGACGGAGAAGCCCTCAGACACAGTGGGTTAATTTTGATGAGCAATGTTGTTCGATTCTCCCGTAATGCAAGGTTCTTTTTCGGAAGTGTTACGCCATAAATCGTGAAGCTCATTATCATGTTATTAAGTGGGCGGGTCCAAGTAGCATTACCAGGGGGGAGGGTGGGGAAGAGGCGCTGCGGGGGTGGCGTGTGAGTCCCCCATTATAGTTGGCTCTGACCTGGTGCCGCTCAAGGCTTCTGGAGTGGTGGCCGAAGGGAGAAGGGAGGGAGAGATAAAGCTAAGTATAGAGAGGGATGGGAGGGAGAGATAAGGCTAGGTGTAGAGTGGGATGGGGGGGAGAGATTCAGGGAGCAGCAGAAGTGAGGTCAGATCTGATCCGGGTAGAAATTTGACCCTATCATGCATGTGATTATTATATCATATTGCTATTATTACCGTAAACTAATGATCCAGAGTGGTGCGTGTTGACTTATCATAAGGGAAGGTCGGAAGAGGGTAGCTCCGGGTGCGACGTGGATGTGTTGCTATCGATTAGACATGTAAAGGGAATTAAGGTTATGGAGTGGTGCGGCTGGCAGTGTGAAGCGGCATTGTTACTTCCATAGGCAGCCAACATAAAAAAGGCTTCACAGCAATAGAAAACTGTATTTGCACGATCCGTCAATTTATGCTTAAAATCTATATCACTTGAACAACATAAAGATATTCTGTCGTGTGGAAGGCGGGGAGGCTGAGGCACTGGCTGAGGCGTTGGCGAAGGTAGTGGAATCAACCAAAGCCTCACAACCCCCACAACGGGTCCGTGCAGGCGGTGAGTGGCCTTACCTTGATAAGGCTTTGGCCTCCAACTTGCCCTTAACTTGGGTATTATTTGGTGCCGTTTCATCAACAGTTCGTTGATTATCCTGTCACATAAAAATCATGGCATCACAATAAACTCATCTAACCCGTCCAGCCCAGCAGTGGCAACGGAATGAATGTATGCGGTGACTACATTTCAATCTGACCTTTGGATCACCTTCTTCATACGTTTATCAAGTTTCGATGTACTTACTATTATATTATCACAAATATTTCGTTATATATTTTCACATTTTCTAAAAATGTTGCAATTTTTACAGCTTTATATTCTGTAATTGGATATATTCATTAATATTGTTTGTGTCCTTATTATATGATAGTGTTTGCCATGAAAAACTCTTGAAAATTTCCTTCCAGTTGTTTTCTACTCAGCTCATTATTTTTGTGCAAAAGGTACACTAGCCTTTGAAATAATGCTTACTTCATTGTAGAGCTTTAGACGTATGCATATTTTTTTTCGCATTCTTTTAGTTTTTGACGCCTAACGGAAAAGCGCAAAATCCTACTTTACAGGACACAAGATTATGAAAAAATATCACGTTATGCATAATGAATGAAGCACAAGTAAATAGTTTCACCCAGAGATGAATTAGTACACCTGTGCATCCCTGGCCTATACATTTACCTGTCCGGCGCCTAAGTAAACCTACCGTTGCTCGTGGCTACAGGAGATAACGACCACCCGCTCGTAAAGGTAGATGATGGATTTATCAATAAGGATATAAATCACGAATAATCTCTGTGCGTTTAGTGATACAAAACCACCCAATTATCTTCCTCGCCAGCAGTTTATCATATGTAGATAAAAGTTGTATATTTACATGATGCTGCTTTGCCTAGCTGGATGTACTCAGTTACCTTCACGTGAAGAACATGATTTTGTCCGCCGAATAGGACCAAACAGCAGGATTTCCTCTAAGATTTGTCAAACTCTGTAGCTTCGAGTATATGGAGACCCCGATGACTAGTCCCGTCAGTGTCCTCCAAAATGTTCAGGGCTAGCCACCTGAGCCCTCAAGGAAAAAGAATAGCCTACAGACGCTATAGACTCCAACATAAAAAAATAAAAATAAAAAGTGATAATTTATTGGGCTTGGAGTTAAATGAGAGTCCCTGAGGGACTGATATACCTGTGAGGTCTAACGATTGGAGTTTCTAAAGGTAACATCTTGTCACCACGCAGGATAAGGGGACAGACTTGTTCAGATGGCGGATCAGTTCTTGCGAATGAAAACCAGATACGATTGTGTGAATTGGAGTTGAGGTTACAGCATTAAGTGGAGTGGATGAGGTGTAACAGTGACGAAAAATAACATAGTTAGCCTTTTTATCACAAAGTCCTTCCCGTCCGTTGATGATAAATGTGACAATTTACCTTCCTACCATGATATAAGCAGCCAAGATTAATTGACCATCTATCTATTAAAAGTCAATTAACCTAGTAAGCAGCATTGTTCGTCGCGTGATGGCCGTGTGGCGGAGTTTACTGACCTTCCTAGCGGTGCGAGAGACAATATTACCTTCAATCAAGGCTCCATTAAGGTCGCAGCTCGCCCGTAATTACTCATCTCTTAGTAAAGGCTAAATATAAATGCATGCTATTCCCTCGGAGTCAGTCAGCGGAGGTCATACACCCTGTTAATATATTCTGATGTCAAGGAGCCGTGGTAGTCATCAGTTTATCTCATGATCTTCCTTTAAATACACACTAACCATCCTCAAGAAAAATGAAGTTGATTGTGGAGTTTAAAGAGATCTCATTGCTCAACCATCACCGCCTCATGCACAATATCACCCATCCACACCACACGAAAAGGGATCCAAGCGGCAACAGATGTTAAAAGCCACAAAATGCATTAACTTAAAGTAGGATATTCGACCTAAGCGGGTGGTGGTAAGGTACGCGAGGAAGGAAAGGGTCCTCGTATGGGTTAGGGGCTCAGGGAAGGGACTGCCGAGTGCAGACTCTGTATTACCGCCACGTGTCTACCTTCCAATAGCTCGGGATATTTGGCCATACTTCAACGCTGCCCCGGGAAAGGAAGTCCCAGCTACAGCCAAACTCTTGCGGGGAAAGACTCAAGACATTTTGGCTCACAGATGCATTTTCCATGTGTGTGTAAGTTTGTATTTGAGAGAGTGTGTGTGTGTGTGTGTGTGTGTGTGAGAGAGAGAGAGAGAGAGAGAGAGAGAGAGAGAGAGAGAGAGAGGAGAGAGAGAGAGAAGAGAGAGAGAGAAGAGAGAGAGAGAGAGAGAGAGAGAGAGAGAGAGAGAGAGAGAAAAAAAACGCGAGAGAGAGAGAAAACGCGAGAGAGAGAGAGAGAGACGCAACTCACTCTCTTTTCCTCTACCTACCTCTCCCTTTTACCATCATCCCCTACCTGCCACCTACCCCCTATCATACCCCCCTACCACCATCCCCTTCCCACCACCTAATACACTACTAAGGTTCATGAGGGAGGAAGGACGCGTGACTCCCTTTAATGGTGGACACAGGAGGGCGTGGTGGTGGTGGTGCCTCGCGTCTGAAGTGGCGCGTGGGAAGAAGGCAGGAAGAAAGGTAGGCAGGTGGGCGGGTGGGTGGGGGGTGGCGGGCGGGCTGGAGAGGCGGGCAGGCGGGCAGACGGGTGGGTAGGGAAGATAGGTACAGGACGCAGGTTACTGGGTTTGTGGGAGGGTTTATGTTACCTACGGGATTGCTGGGAGGGTTCTTGTCGAAAGGTTATGAAGATTCTCTCTCTCTCTCTCTCTCTCTTCTTCATCGTCTCCTCTCTCTCTTCTTCTCTCTCTCTCTCTCTCTCCTCTCTCTCTCTCTCCTCTCTCTCTCTCTTTCTTCTTCTCTTCTGTTCCTCGCTCTGGAGGTCTCTTTGAATTTAGATTCTCTCTCTCTCTCTCTCTCTCTCTCTCTCTCTTCTCTCTTCTCTCGCTCTTCTTAGTTGTCCTCTCTCCTCTCTCTCTCTCTCTCTCTCTCTCTCCTCTCTCTCTCCTCTCTCTCTCTCTCTCTCTCTCTCTCTCTCTCCTCTCTCTCTCTCTCTCTCTCTCTCTCTCTCTCTCTCTCTCTCTCTCTCTCTCTCTCTCTCTCTCTCTCTCTCTCTCTCTCTCGTGTGTGTGTGTGTAATGGACAATCAGCAACGCATCCCCTACATACTTTATTTCATGTTACATTCAGGTTGGCGCCTAATTAGTAAAGGTATACATGCTTTCGCTCCTCTCGCGGGGATGATGGTTTTTTTTCTTCAAAGGACGGTGGAGAGAGATTCATCTGAGTGGAGATTAGGCTTGTTGTAAAGCTATTCACTTTGGCGATGGTGATATTCATCTTGTCAGACATCCTGGCACGGAGAGCAATTGGGTCAGAGGTGAGAGCAGACAAAGAAGGAGGTCAGATGTGCGGGCATTACCATCGTTGTTTTCATTACTATCATCAGCATAGCGATCGTTGTTTGGGCATTCCCATGATAAATTTGATCATTATCGTTATCATCATTCAGGTTATGAAAATTAAGAATATTTTGTTATCGTACATGCGCGTTTGTTGAAATAAGATGACAAGAATGAAACCAGAAGGGAGTCCATTGCTAATGAGTTTCACATCTCTACAAAATATGATGTTACCTAGATACCTGCCTTTGATATGCGGGTTCAGGGTTGTGCAGTACCGGTGTGTGACATGGGCCATCAAGATATATTACTGAAATACAAGGAAGCTCAATGTGGACTAGGATCAGCTATCACTGCCTCCACAGCGGAACCTCAAGGCGCATATACATATAGTAGCCTAGATGAAAAGATGTAAACACAAAAAGAAAAGGTGATGGCTGAGTGATTAACGCCTGCAAGTGGCGAGCTCTGTGTTTGAGTTCGATTTCTGCCAGGTGCCAAAATCTTTCCGCAATCGTCGAGTGGCTGAAGCCCATATGGACACCCACATGCTTTCCATTAACTCTACCTTCAACCGGGAATGCATCTGGGGACTACATGGGGGCAGCTTGAACTTGAACTCTAGTAGTAAGCGCTACTATAACAAAAAATCCTACCTGTGCCTCCACGGGCGAGGGACAACCATCATAGCCTTCAAATAAATTTCCAGGGCCTACCGTCCGAACCCTGTTGAGTAACTATTTCTATTTTTCAAAAGCATCCTTATATATATGTAGATTGCCTGACTATTACGACACTCCAGTGATACAACACTTTACTTTGAGATAACTTATGTTCTGGTTTTGTGGTGACTCAAAAATATCAGGCAGTTCGAAATTCTACTGCACGTATTCATAGTGTTTACATTATAGAAAGCTTCACCGAGGACTGTTCCTCACTACTCCCCGTGGCTTCAATCTGGCACCTAATCCCTAAAACGATACTAATTTGATTAAACACACGCTCGCACATTCCTTCCACCGTGTGTTGAATTCTC
The DNA here is from genome assembly GCA_016584305.1 of Chionoecetes opilio. Classification (NCBI taxonomy): domain Eukaryota; kingdom Metazoa; phylum Arthropoda; class Malacostraca; order Decapoda; family Majidae; genus Chionoecetes; species Chionoecetes opilio. The sequence continues at coordinate 204,646 of JACEEZ010014685.1, read as the reverse complement.
TCTTGTTTATTTGCGTCACTATAATTATCACCTCTTCTTATCACATTTACAAGAGGATTCATCAGCGTCAAAACTAACACGAATGACACCTGACAAGAGTCTCTTTACATAAACAATTCGCTTATCTTCCATCTACTTCACTAGCAGTTCTCGGTCACACGCACGTCACTAAACGCACAAGAACCATTGCCAGGCTTCTGACACTTTATTACCTACATAAGTAATATAATCAACAACTTTAAGTCCGGTAAAGAAATCAGAACATCAAAAAATACATGTATAATTGTTAGTAGTGGTAGAAATCATATTAATGGTGGTGGCAAATCGTACTTCCTTATGTTCCTATTAAAAACAGCTCCACATCCTAAACACGCAAAGGCTATCATTGCACGAGCTTCCCCTAAAGTGCTGGTAAACACACTGGTAATAAAAACTCGCAGTGATACCAGTTTCAGCTGCAGTGGTCCGTTGCTGCGGCCAAAAAGACGCGGGCAAAAAGATCCTCAATCTCCTAACTCCTTACCCCCTCCTATGCCCTATGTCCCTATGGGCCACAGGGCTTGTGTGTGTGTGTGTGTGTGTGTGTGTGTGTGTGTGTGTGTGTGTGGGTGGTGGGGGTGGTGGTGGGGGTGGGGTGGGGGTGGGTGTGGGTGTGGGTGTGGGTGGGTGTGTGGGTGTGTGTGTGGGTGTGTGTGTGTGTGGGGGTGTGGGGGTGGGTGTGGGTGTTGGGTGTGGTTGGGTGGGTGGGTGGATAGGTGGGTGGGTGGGTGGGTGGGTGTGTGTGTGTGTGTGTGTGTGGAGTGTGGGTGTGGGTGTGTGTGTGTGTGTGTGTGTGTGTGTGTGTGTGTGTGTGTGTGTGTGTGTGTGTGTGTGTGTGTATGTGTATGTGTATGTGGGTGTGGGTGGCTGGGTGGGTGGGTGGGTGGGGGGGGGGGTTGAAGGAAAAAATCCTTCATAAATTCGCAGCCATTTGAGGAGCAGAACAACTTCCTATCATTTATGAATGACAGACGCGAAAAAAAGATGAGTATAAGCAATGGAGTAAAGTAAATGAAACGTAGGCTTGTATCCTGAAAGTGATGAATGTATTAACAGAATGACAAACTCGCCGCTGCGGGAGGTGCTTAAGATGCTAAGTTTGTTTTCCTGTTTTTCTAGCTATTTTTCAACGCTAGACACTTTCGATTATTTTTGCATTGGTAGATGAAAAGATTGTCCCGGTGTTTCTGCGAGGTTGACGAGAGAGAGAGAGAGAGAGAGAGAGAGAGAGAGAGAGGAGAGAGAGAGAGAGAGAGAGAGAGAGAGATGAGAGAGAGAGAGAGAGAGAGAGAGAGAGAGAGAGAGAGAGAGGAGAGAGAGAGAGAAGAGAGAGAGAGAGAGAGAGAGAGAGGAAGAGATATTGATATATTTATTTGGCCATGTAGTCTTATACATATGAACATATTACATATAGTGATAAAGCCAGGTCCAATAAGCCGAAGCTTTTATAGGACCTGAAAGCTATAATACATAATAACATAGCAAGGGACTGGTCAGGCCATTTTGAGAGAGAGAGAGAGAGAGAGAGAGAGAGAGAGAGAGAGAGAGAGAGAGAGAGAGAGAGAGAGAGAGAGAGAGAGAGAGAGAGAAGAGAGAGAGAGAGAGAGAGAGAGAGAGTATACGGTGGAGGAGGTGAATGACAACGAGGATCACCATTCCCAGTGCCGTTGCCATTTCTATTATCACCGCCACTATACACACACACACACACGCACACGCACACGCACACGCACACGCACACGCACACACACACACACCACACACACACACACACACACACACACACACACACTAGTACCAAAACCCACCCTTGCAATAAACACCGATTCGCTAGGTCTGATTTATTCACTAGAGAACTTTTTTTCGTGGTTAATGCATCGCCTTCCATCAGGGGAACGTCGGTGCTTCATCAGGGCGGCTAAATATTGGTTTGGACGAGCAACGAGGCAGTCATTTCCGTGTTTTGGTCTCCTGATTAACTCATATTGCGGCTCGGGAACTCCATAAATTCGACAACTCCGCCAACAGATTATTGACAGTCGGTCCGTCGAGCAATCAAGGCCGCTCAATTACCGGAATAACCACTTCCCAAGATGATCTCTGTGTT
>JACEEZ010014685.1:192500-197500 GCA_016584305.1 Chionoecetes opilio | reverse complement strand
TGTTTTTCTGAATGTTCCTTACCCTCACTTCTCCTCCTCCTCATTCCTCTCTTTATCACTTCTCTCTCCGTAAACATTCAGACTAATGCTTTAACACAACAATAATTTATCCCTCTCAATGCAACAATTAGGCTATGTACATATTTTCACATACTTTCTCGTCGCTTTTTTTTCTTTGTGTGAATGATATCCATGTCTTCAGATACTATGATAGTTGATAAAAATGTGTGTGTGTGTGTGTGTGTGTGTGTGTGCGTGTGCGTGTGCGTGTGCGTGTGTGTGTGTGTGTGTGTGTGTGTGTGTGTGTGTGTGTGTGTGTGTGTGTGTGTGTGTGTGTGTGTGTGTGTGTGTGTGTGTGTGTGTTTTGCGGTTAAGATAGAACATGTATATATAGAAAGAGAAATTCGATTTTTTTTTTATGTTGTGTATATCTGTTTGTCAAAGTTCAAAGGTCGATGGGATTTTTTTTATGCCAAAGTTTATATATTTTCTTTGTCCCATAAATTGTCATTCCTTCAGCCTAGGTTGTTGATGTTGTTGGTGTTGTTGGTGTTGTTGCGTTAGAAAACTTTCCGAGGAGAGCAGAAATGTGTGTTTGTGGTGTTGGTGGTGGTGAGTGAAGATGGTAGTGCTGGTGAAAAGTGATGGTGGTGGTGGTGGTGATGATATTGAGTGAAGATGGTGATGGTGATGGTGGGGTGGTGGTGGTGAAAAGTGATGGTGGTGGTGCTGGCTATATAATGATAGCGAGTGAAGGTGATGGTGGTAGTAATGATAGTGAGTGGTGGTGAGTGAAGATAGTGGTGGTGGTGATGGTGAAAAGTGATGATGGTGGTGATGTTAGTGAGTGAAGATGGTGGTGGTGGTGAAAAGTGGTGGTGGTGGTAGTAATTATAGTGAATGACGATGGTGGTGGTGGGGGTGATAGTGAGTGGTGGTGGTGGTGTGAGTGGTGGTGGTGGTGATGGTGGTAGTAATGATAGTGAGTGAAAATGGTGGTGGTGCTGAAAAGTGGTGCTGGTGGTGGTGGTAATGATAGTGAGTGAAGGTGGTGCTGGTGTTGTTGATGGTGATGATAATGGTGAGTGAAGATGGTGGTGGTGGTGAAAAGTGATTGTGGTGGTTATAGTAATATAGTGAGTGAAAATGGTGGTGGTGATGGTGGTGGTGATAGTGAGTGAAGATGGTGGTGGTGGTGAAAAGTGATTGTGGTGGTTATAGTAATATAGTGAGTGAAAATGGTGGTGGTGATGGTGGTGGTGGTGGTGGTGGTGACAACAACCGGTCAGAAGGTGCAGCTTTTACAGTGATGAATTATCGAATCCTCTGCTGTTTCATCAATGTTCCTCCTCTGCTATGTGTTGGTGGTATTTCTGCTTGCCTCGCTCCTGCCTGCTCTTCATCACCCGAGTCGCTGGCTGTCGTGTGCCGAGTTGAATTATTCATGAACTCTTTTAATAAATATGTTCAAAGTATTTTCACAGCCACAGTTAAATTGATCGCAAAGAAAACCGGACCTCAATCCTTATAAATGTTGAAAAAATGGAAATATCTTGGAATGAGAGAGAGAGAGAGAGAGAGAGAGAGAGAGAGAGAGAGAGAGAGAGAGAGAGAGAGAGAGAGAGAGAGAGAGAGAGAGAGAGAGAGAGAGAGAGAGAGAGAGAGAGAGAGAGAGAGAGAGAGAGAGAGAGAGAAAATAAGATAGCTGGTAAGGTAGGAAAAAATACATAATGAGTTTTGCAGTACGTGGGCATCAATTTAAAAAGATCAGTGATAATCAAGAAATTTAGCAGCTCATGCAGATATGCAGGTGGAGAAAAGAGCAAAGTGTATGCTAATGAATCATGGAAAATGGAATAAAAATGCTCCAGGATTATCATAAGTACATATACACGTGTGTGGAATGAAGGGGGGGGGGAGGAAGGGAAGGGAAGGGAAGGGAAGGAAGGGAAGGGAAGGGAAGGGAAGGGAAGGGAGGAATGAAGGGAGAGAATTAAGGAAGGCCATTCACCGTACCTCTTGGACTTAGGGAAACCTCGGATCACGTAGCTATTCTGGATTTACTAAACCTAAGGGTATTTTTAAAGAGACTCAAATACCACACAAAATAAGTGAATAAATAAATATTCTAATGACTGTGAAATATCAAACCGGTATTTTGTCCTTTCAAACATATTCTTAGCATTGAATATTTAGAGGCAAGGTGTTTTAAGCCATGAAAATGTGTGTGTGTGGGGTTTGGGGGTTGTTGGAGGTTGTTGGGGGGTGGGGGGCAGGAGCTGAATCCCTGGGTTGGGGCGTCAGGCAGGCGTTCGTTCACCCCCGCCCCCCAACCCCCCTCCAACGTCCCCAACATAAACAAGACACACACGCGATAAATCAAGTGTCAACAGTTACATAACAACACTGGTAGCGGCTCCTCCCCCCCTCCTCTCTTTATGCTTTTCCTCTCTTCTTTTTCTCTCTTTTCTTCTATTGTTCTACCCTCATTCTTCATTTCCTCCTATTGCTTATTCCCTTCCGAGTCACTCTCCTCCTCCTCCTCCTCCTCCTCCTCCTCCTCCTCCTCCTCCTCCTCCTCCTCCTCCTCCTCCTCCTCCTCTCCTCCTCCTCCTCCTCCTCCTCCCCCTAATCATCATCATCATTATCATTGTAAGGAAAAAGAAAATGTCAACAATTCCTCTCTCCTTTTTAGATTCACTGTTTCTTTTCATTTTCCAAAATTCCTTCTCTTTTGTTACAATTGCATAATGTCATTAGTGGGAACACAGAGTACACCACACACCACACACACACACACACACACACACACACACACCACACACACACACACACACACACACACACACACACACACCACAACACAACACAAAACACACACACACACACACACCAACACACCACAACACACACACCACACACCACACACACACACCACACAACACCACACACACACACACACACACACACAAAACACAACACACCCCACCACACCACACACACACACACACACACACACACACACACACACACACACACCACACACACACCACCAACACACACACACACACACACACAACCACACACACACACACACACACACACACACACACACACACACACACAACACACACACACACACACACACCACACACACACACACACACACACACACACACACACACACACACACACACACACACACACACACACACACACACACACACACACACACACACACACACACACACACACACACACACACACACACACACACACACACACACACACACACACACACACACACACACACACACACACACACACACACACACACACACACACACACACTATAATATAAAGCCATTAGGTTCTTCTCGTTGACATTGCCTCGCAGATACCAACCTCAAACAGGCTAATGCAGTATGAATGTTACTAATGAAGAGGAAGATATTTTTTTCCCTCCTCTCTCTTTCTCCTCAGCCAAAACACACCTGCCCCGCCCCAGACAAGAGACTCCTGCTAATGCTAATCACGTGATATATGTGCCAGTTGGACCACTCGGTATTGGTTGCCCCTCAGAAGTAGTCATTAGAGGGCAAAGATACTTCCAATTTATGCGGAAAGGAGTTGCGGGTAAGTGTGTCTGATCAGAGTTGACATGGATCGCACTTATTTTACTGTCGAGCATTAGCGAGGCAGTGGTGTCTTGCTGTCGCTTAGGTAGTACCAAGACCAAGGACCAAGGAAGAGACCTTACTCCCTTAGCCTTATATAGTACATTCGAGAGACTTGGTTGTCGCGGCATAGGACCCAATATACTTAGCGCTAGCTGATCGCGTTCCCTCAATAAAGCTGTCATGGACTAAAAAAAATGTATATATATGCGATAGTGATAATCTAAATATGAATTTATAAATATAATATAAAAAATTATAAACAAATAAAATCTAAAATATAATAATATAATAAAAAAATAGAAAAAAAAGCCTTATCGTGTTTTTTTTTTCTTTTTTTTGTTGCAAATTTTTCAAGAGCTACATTAAAATTGATACAATGTGTATTTTTGGCTTCGAGGATGTAAAATATGCATAGAAAATTCATGAAGCAATACAATCATGACCCATCGTTGATTTCATTGGATAATAAAAACAACCTGAAATAAACAGTTCGTCAATATAATGGAAGAAAATAAACTGCCGAATTTTCTTTTTAAATCAGTGAGAAAATCAATATATTTTTTCGGGTGGAGTACCAGAATACTTTGGTCGGTTTGGTTGCCATGTTTTTTTATATTATGTTGGCCACCTCGATTTGGAGTAGGTATAAATGGATAGATAGATAGGAGGGTCGATAGAGAGATGAAGGAGAGTAGAAGTGAAGTAGAAAAAAGGGGGGAAGAATGAGACATGGAGGAAGCGAAGGCATAGGAAGGAGGCTGAATGACGTCCACTTGTATTGTCCTTCGTGTTGGTGTGTGTGTGTGTGTGTATTTTTTTATAGTTGTGTAATGGTTTTTAGAAATAATTATTGATGTATTTGGAAAAGGAAAAAAAAATTGGACTACAAATACTTACATGCTTAAATATTATGATTGTTTATTGCTACGTATGAGCTGTTTACTATTTTACTTGTTTTATTTTAATTGCAATTTTGTGGTCAATAAATGTACTTACTTACTTACTGTAACTTGTCACATCATGCGCTTACGTTGGTCAGCTAGTCTAATTTACGTTCTTGGTGTGATAAAACGATGGGCAATAGAGGCAAAGGGAGGGAGTCAAGGCAAGGGTGCATAAAATAACTCTTTAATTAACGTGGTGTTTCTTGCGGGAATAAACAATGAGGGCGCGATCCCTGCCTGCCACCGACCCCACCTGGAAATTATTCAGCACCTGGGCAAGCGGCCGGCCCTTAAATACAGTGTGTGTGATTTACAACTTTATGATGCATGTAAAGTACAGTTCTTAACCACAGTAAAGTTCAGAGCGTTCGGTGTT
>JACEEZ010014685.1:162500-182500 GCA_016584305.1 Chionoecetes opilio | reverse complement strand
AAATCAAGAAATATGCATTCCAAGACAAAGCGAAGACTTCCATGATTTTGATATATGTAGAAAATGTATCTCAGAGGAAATTTGAGTATGGTGATTCCAGAAGTAATTTATTTTTAATCATTTATATATGTAGCCAGATTTTTCCGGGTCATAATTATAACGAGAAAATAAAACCATTTGTCTGGGCTACACTCCTCGCCGCTTTCGTATTCAGATAATAAATAATAATATAAGCGAAAGTGTGTCTGTCTGTCTGTCTGTCTGTCTGTCTGTCTGTCTGTGTGTGTGTGTGGTATAGGTTCCGCCCCCCGTGGCGCAAACATCTCATATGGCACATTTTTGGAATCAGGTTGACCAGGGGAAGGCCATAAGCCCACTTATGAGATGATCCGATCACTTTTTTTTTTTTTTTTTTTTTAGCAGCCTATTAGCGAGAATTGTGAAAACAAAAGTGGGTTGCGAGAATTGAGGAAGCCTTGATGTAGGGTGATGGGTAATGGGTGAGTGAATGGGTGGGGTGATGGGTAATGGGTGTGGGGTGAGTGAATGGGTGGGGGGTGATGGGTGATGGGTGAGGGAATAGGTGGGGGGTGATGGGTAATGGGTGAGTGAATGGGTGTGTGGTGATGGGTAATGGGTGAGTGAATGGGTGGGGGGTGATGGGTAATGGGTGAGTGAATGGGTGTGTGGTGATGGGTAATGGGTGAGTGAATGGGTGGGGGGTGATGGGTAATGGGTGAGTGAATGGGTGTGTGGTGATGGGTAATGGGTGAGTGAATGGGTGGGGGGTGAGTGAATGGGTGGGGGGTGATGGGTAATGGGTGTGTGGTGATGGGTAATGGGTGAGTGAATGGGTGGGGGGTGATGGGTAATGGGTGAGTGAATGGGTGTGTGGTGATGGGTAATGGGTGAGTGAATGGGTGGGGGGTGATGGGTAATGGGTGAGTGAATGGGTGGGGGGTGATGGGTAATGGGTGAGTGAATGGGTGTGTGGTGATGGGTAATGGGTGAGTGAATGGGTGGGGGTGATGGGTAATGGGTGAGTGAATGGGTGGGGGGTGATGGGTAATGGGTGAGTGAATGGGTGAGGGGTGATGGGTAATGGGTGAGTGAATGGGTGGGGGGTGATGGGTAATGGGTGAGTGAATGGGTGTGTGGTGATGGGTAATGGGTGAGTGAATGGGTGGGGATGAATGAATGGGTGGGGGTGATGGGTAATGGGTGTGTGGTGATGGGTAATGGGTGAGTGAATGGGTGGGGGTGATGGGTAATGGGTGTGTGGTGATGGGTAATGGGTGAGTGAATGGGTGGGGGGTGATGGGTAATGGGTGAGTGAATGGGTGGGGGGTGATGGGTAATGGGTGAGTGAATGGGTGTGTGGTGATGGGTAATGGGTGAGTGAATGGGTGGGGGTGATGGGTAATGGGTGAGTGAATGGGTGTGGTGATGGGTAATGGGTGAGTGAATGGGTGGGGGGTGATGGGTAATGGGTGAGTGAATGGGTGGGGGGTGATGGGTAATGGGTGTGTGGTGATGGGTAATGGGTGAGTGAATGGGTGGGGGGTGATGGGTAATGGGTGAGTGAATGGGTGGGGGGTGATGGGTAATGGGTGAGTGAATGGGTGTGTGGTGATGGGTAATGGGTGAGTGAATGGGTGGGGGGTAATGGGTGAGTGAATGGGTGGGGGGTGATGGGTAATGGGTGAGTGAATGGGTGGGGGGTGATGGGTAATGGGTGAGTGAATGGGTGGGGGGAATACATACATTTCTACATCCATGATTTCAGGAAAGTTAGAAGGGGCTATCTGGAGAGTCCATGTTTGGTGGGCCGAAGGCCCACCAAACACAGGTGGTGGGCCGAAGGCCCACCAATAGCCCTCCGCAGGAGCTAGCCAAAAAGTCCGCCCGGAGGGCGGCTTTGCGGCTAGTAAATAATAAAATCAAGTCTCGTCATACAAGTAAATTCTGAAACGTTGCACTACGGCAAATAATCTTTAAAGGAGCAGTTAACTGACACAAAGTTATTAGTGTTTACGGAGCTGTCAGTTGTTTATATATACTTTTTTTCTCCTACTAAAAGGTTCGTCTTGTGTTGGTAGTGTGGGATGCGGCCCTTCGAGAGGCAGGTAGTCCTCACATGTTTATTGAGGTCAAAAAGTCAACGGCGTCTCCACCCTCAGGTTGTCAGGCCCAGCAAGCCATCACTCACGGGGGTCCTTGGGGAGGCATTGGAAAGGCATTGGTGAGGCATTGGAGAGTCCTTGGGGAGGCATTGGGGCGCTGGAGGACGATACGATACGATGCAGGCGCAGGTGGTGGGCAGATGGTGTTTATCCTATCCAACGACACTAGCTAAGGTGCGGTAATACGTGAATAGCCTAAAGTCAATAAGAAAAATGCTAGGTCCTTAGGAAAATAAATGTTAAAATTGTACGAGGATAAAAGTGTAGCCATTAAAGCATCACCAAAAAAGATCAGAAAACACAAACATTGACAGTCAAGCATCATAAACACTGAAAAGATAAGCCTCGAAGTATAATATAATAAAATGAATAGGTGATGCAGTCAATGTATGAGGCAGATGTAATAAACAAAGAAAACTAGTAACCGTTCAAAGATAAAAGCTGGATTGAGCCGTGACGTATGTGAAATAGGGATCCTGTGGACATGAATATGGAAATTACGGTCGTGTTTATATCTAAGAGTGCCGGAGACTGTAAATTGTGCTGGTGATAATGAGAGTTTAATGATAATAACAACAATAGGTATATAACAAAATATCAAATAAGAATGAGTATGAACTGCAAATTACATCAACTCTGTAAACACACATCGGCTTTTTGGTTTCAACTCACCCTCCCCCAAAAAAACGCAGTCTAAAAAAGTTATCTAACATCTAAAAGTGAAAATTTAAGTAAACAAAAAATTGAGATGAAAATGTATATATAAAAAAAAGTAGTTCAATCTAAGAAGTAACGTTTTGAAGTGATGTAAACGGTGCATCTTAATACGGAAGGGGATACGGGGCAGACCCAGGTACGGAACGGCATACATACGGTACATTGATACACCTATAGTGGTACAGCAGCCTCTGGGACGGAACACTAAGACGTCATTATATTGCAGAAAATAGGGACCCGCCACCCCGGACACAAAGAAACCAGTTCGTGACGTGTTGCAAGTCCTCCGAAGCGATGCCCTGACTTTCACTCCTCCCATACATACCTCCATGCCACCCCTCCTCACGTCCTGGCATCTTACACCTCCTCTTCCTCCTCCTCTTCCTCCTCTTCTTCTCCTCCTCCTCCTCCTCCTCCTCCTCCTCCTCCTCCTCCTCCTCTCTCCTCCTCCTCCTCCTCCTCCTCCTCCTCCTCCTCCTCCTCCTCCTCCTCCTCCTCCTCCTCCTCCTCCTCCTCCTCCTCCTCCTCCTCTTCATCCTCCTCCTCCTCCTTCTCCTCCTCCTCTCCTCCTCCTCCTCCTCCTCTGCATTTTCTTCTTTTTTTCTTAATTTTTTTATTTCAATTTTCCTTTATTTTGTTTTGTTTTTTTTCCTTTTCTTTTTCTCCTTCTCCTCCTTCTCCTCCTTCATCTCCTCCTTTTTCCTCTTCTATTTATCTCTCGATCTTTTCTTCCATTTACTCTCTCATGCTGCTATTACGTTTTGATCTAAGTTAGCTTTACATCACATTAATTAGTATTTTTCTTCGTAGGTATGTATTCATTTTTTTTATAAATTATCAAGTCCTTTTTTTTTACATTGTTCCATTGGAAGATTTTAATGGATATGATTTTGTAATTAAGCTTTTTTTTTTCTCCCTGTTTTCATTCTTCTTCTTTTTCTCGTGTCTGACTTTCTCTTCGCCTTCTTTTCTCTATTTTGTTCCATTATTTTTTGCCTTGACTTGAATTCTTCTTATCTCTCCATTTCCTTCGCCTTCACGTCATCGAGTTCCATTGTATTTCTCATGTGGCTTTCCATCCTTCCCCTCCCCCTTCTTTTTTTCCCTCGCATTCTTTGAAAATTATCAATCCAATGTTTTGTTAATTTCTTGGTATCCTTACTCCTTAACTATTTATACAGTTCACAAATTTCTTTCATTTTTCTTCCGTACCTGCATTAACCTCTCCCCTCTCCCCCTTCCCTCCTCAAAATTATTCTACAGCCGTCTTGCCTCATGTAGGTATCCATCTTACGTCACTTTATATGCTGTATCTCTATAACCTATCACGCATTTCATATGCATAGATACATTACGTAATTCATGTGTTGTAATCACTGTTGTAACTTTGCCTTGCCCCATATGAATTGGTATGTATCTTTTTGGTTTAGTTATTTTCTTCACCAACCTTCGTGACCTTCATCTCGCCTTCCACCATCTCCCTCTTACCTTCTCGAGCTCGAAGCACTAAGGTCTCTTTTCGCAGCAGGAGGCGTAATGGAAAACACTAAAAGAGAATGGGAGGAAGGTTGAGAAGCATGAGAGATAAGAAAAAGAAGTGAAACAAAAAGCATATAATGACGAAAGAAAGAAAGAAAGAAGGAGAATTAAAAAGGAAGCAGATGGAGGAAAATGGAAGGTTGTGAGTGAGAGCAGGGAGGGAAGAAGAGCGGGAGAGAGAGAGAGAGAGAGGGAGGGAGGGAGGTAAGGAAGGAGGGAGGTAGGGGATAGGAAATAAGTTTAAGAATAAAAGTGAGCTGGAGCAAGAGAAGGAGGAGGAGGAGGAGGAGGAGAAGGAAGAGGAGGAGGAAGAGGAGGAGGAGGAGGAGGAGGAGGATCAGAGAGAATCGGCGAAAAATCAGTAAGAGAATGAGGAGGAAGAGGAAAGAAGACTCGAAAATGAACAAGGAGTGTCAAGAAAAGAGAGCGAACAAAATTACAGGAAAAGAACGAGGTTAATGCTGCAGATGTAGAGAGTAAATAAATCAAATGGAAATTAAAAGATGGCTATACCTGTGCAACGTGAACAGTGGTATTATATAATCTCTATTAATCATTCCCATGTTTTTGTGTGATAGCAAGGCCAAAAAAGGATGAAAAATAAGAGAGAAAAAAAATTGGAAGTAAGAAAACGAAGGTGTAGAGCACAAAAAAGAGGAGAGAAGGAGGACAAGAAGGAGATAATACCAAGAGGGGAGAAGAGCAGCCGACGAAGGACTTATCCTTAATAACAAAACCTTAATATAGTAACATTTTAACTTGACTTACAACTTTTTACTTAACATTATAATTATTTTAGTAACTTTGCACAAAAGAAGACACATGACTCTAGTTCTCAAGATTCCAGAGCAACGTAAATTATGGCCTGACTATAATATATATAGTAAAAAAAAATTTGCGAGGCGAAAAATCCTGACCCCTTGCTGCTTACTGACTGATATTTGATACCAGGAGAAGGGAATACTACGGTTCTTCTTAATTTCAGTCGTATAATCAGATATATTGTATCATAGTTAACCATATTATCAGGTAAATAGAGACATAATTTAAGCATGAGACCTTAAGATAGAATGGAATTTTCGCCTTGTCAAAAAAATAGACTGTACCCTAAGCTTCGTCGTGAACACCCTTGCTTCCCGCCTCTCTCTGCTGCGTGAGGCGTCGAAAGGCTGCCAGTTATCGGCCGTCGCTTCGGTAATTGAAGGGCAAGATCCGGCGATGACTGAATGCCAGCGAATTATATCCATTATTTTTACGAGCGGCGATCACCAGGGCAAGGGATCAGCATCTAGTACGAGCCTTACGAGCGTCCTTAAACCATCCCTTAACACCACTCGCTCAGAGAAAACGGAAAAACTGAAACCTGAAGAGAAGTGATATTAAAAGAAAAATATGCAAGTAGTGATTAGAATGCATCCTTTACTAAGAAATGAAAAAAATATGGTTATGAAAAGGAAATTAGTATAAGAGGACACGCTACGGAAAATCTGGAATGATTTGGAAGGTGAAAAAGAAGCAGATATAAAGCCGGATCCCTGAAACAGTTATGAGCCCCGGGATTGCAAGCTGCTGGGACTGTGAGAGCCAAACCAAGCCAAGTCATTCCCACCCAACATTACAACTTGATAATTCCTTGACTTTACGTCCGGTAATTTACGGCTATTGGGAACTCCTCATGCTTAAAAGCGTATAAACACACTCGTAATCCACGGTAATTATAATCATGGAGCGTCCAGGATGTGGCCGTCTTGCTGGCTGGTGATTGGTGTTCCTGATAGGCCAGCCACGATCGCCACGCCTACCTCGACTCCCCTCCCAACTTATTTTTTCACAAATGAATCCAACGCTCATACCTGTAATTACGATACAGGTAGTGAGTGGTGCGCGGCTAATGCGATACGGGAACGAGGTATGAAGCGGGCGAGGAGGTGGGGGGGGGGGGGGGTTGGATGGGGTGTGTGTGACGTGACAGGGGGTTGGCAGGGTGTTGTGGGTGACGTGAGGGGGCGTGGTGCAGGTGTTGTGTGTAGCGAGAGGGTGTTGCACGGGGATGAGGGTCGCGTGATGTGTCAGGAATGGGTGTTGCGGCGAGGGTGGAGTGTGTAGCAAAGTGTTTTGGTGTGGAGGGATGAGGTATGTGGAGAGAGGGAGTCATGTGAGGAAGGTAATATATAGTGATGCAGGGATATTGTTAGCTGGAGGAGGAGAAGGAGAAGGAGGAGGAGCAAGGGAATGAGGAGAAGGAGGAGGGGAGTATGATAATTATAAGACAAAAATATATTATATGCTCGTGAGGTAACTACTAGCAGCCGTCATCAGCGGAGCAAACAGGAACGTATGATACAAGAGATTAAGGGTGAATACCGTGGTGCAGGGCTCTGACCGATGACTGGATCTTTAAAATATGGGATGAATATCAGATTAACCAATCAAATTGATAATGTTAATGATGATAACATTTATAGTGATAATGATAATGATAAAAATCATATTCATGATAATACTTATCATTGGTAATATAATTGCTATTATCATTAAATAAAAGAAATGAAATTTATTTCTTGAAATTTATGTTTTGAAATCTATTTATTGGAATTTTTTTTTTTGAAATTTAGTTATTAACATTATTACTATCATTATAATTAGCAGTAGTAGTAGAAGTAGTAACTTGAATAGTCAATATAAACATGTCAATTCGAAATATGCTAAATAAAGAATGGAATTTCATTAATTAAGTCCCACTGATTTACGTAACTAAATAAAACATGTAGTGTCACCACAGAGAGGTCACTTAGCACTTATACTAATGGCCAGACATTTAACAGGTAATGATACGCGATATTAGAGGGATTAATATTGAACAGGCATATAACATATAACAGGCATATAATTCACGAAACGAAACAAATTTATATAGTACATTCAAGGCTTTGGTATTGACTGCATATATGTGAACACTAGTATTTAAGATCATTAATGAGAGAAGTTAAGAACGCTGACCAAGCAGTTGTCAGTGATAGAAGCAGCAACACCAGGACGGAGGATTGGGTGGTGAGGCAGGGGTGAGGCTGGTGGGGTGGAGGCAGGGTGGAGGCAGGTTGGAGCCGGAGTGGGGGCAGGGTGGAGGCATGGTGGAGGCTGGGTGGAGGCAGCGTGGAGTGGAGGTGAAGGCCAGACACACTCCACCTGACGCCCGGACCACCCACACCCTGCTAACGAACGGCTCGAGGTGGCGCACAGTCTCCCGTGTTACTGTGTTTTTGTGACGGTGGTGCATGTGCTACTTTTATCTTTTTTTAATTTCACTCTCGTAATATTAACCTCCGTTGGCCGAGGTGATTTTAGGAAGGGCGGCAAGGCTCTCCTCTCTCTCTCTGCTTTCGTGGAGTGACAAGAACAGATGTTTATGAGGCCCCGATTAGTCATGGAGAGTATAACTTACATCCGTTAAGAGGACGGCCAGATTATCGCCGGCGTGAATCAGAGAGACTTATCACATGATTTTTAGTTAGTATCTGTGAGGACTTTCTCAGGTGGTCGGTTCCTCGAGTCATTTGAGGATTATTACCAGTTTCTCTTCATTGATCTGTGATGGGCGGGGTTATGACGCCCGCACCTGCCTGTGACATTGCCCGGAGTGTTGGCAGAACACCCAGAAACACCACCAACTTCCCAAGGATTTCTAAAAGTCAGCACACAATTTTATGTCGATTTCAGTTGGCTATTTCGACGATTGCCTTGATTGTTTCATTCACTCTGGCCTCACTACCTCCATTGCTAAGTTAATTACAGGTGTGGAGTTCTAATTTAACTCTTGCTCTATTTTTCATTCACACAACTATACAAATCTCACGTTCTTTCGGCGGCCGGGTCCTTGCCGTCTATTTGGGGAAGAGGAATACAAAAGAAAACCCACAATAACAGGCCAGCGGGTCCTGACTCGGCTATTTGTGGCGGTGGGAAAAACAAAATTCGTGGAAAAAAACCAGATGGAAGGAGTGCAGCAGGAAGGAGCGAGAAGACAGTCACGAAGATGTTCATTCACGAGAAAATTACTCTTTAAGCTGCGATAAATACTTTGGAAATAAAGACACGAAGAAATAAAGAATAATAAACGCGTAGAATTTATTGACGTCGTAGTTCAGCGCACAGCAATAAAGTACTCGTTACTGTCGAGTTATATATTTCTCCATTTTCGACATGTTAGGAAGAAAAATATTAAGAAGACATACGTGATTTTTCATGATATTAGCTAGTTTGTTATGGGTTTTATGCCGTAAGTTTGTTTTAGTTACTGATACATTTAACGAGTTCTTTATCCAGTACAGTAAATAGCCATATTGTGGGCACGTGGACAACTGGTCTCGGGTGTTGCTTGTGATGGTGACCAGGTGATGCTACAAGATGAGCAAGAGACAAAAGTTATGCTGTATACCAAATTATGTTATTTTTTGGCTTCTCAATCAAATTTCTGTACGTATGTTATTATCATTATTCTCTCTCTCTCTCTCTCTCTCTCTCTCTCTCTCTCTCTCTCTCTCTCTCTCTCTCTCTCTCTCTCTCTCTCTCTCTCTCTCTCTCTCTCTCTCTCTCTCTCTCTCCCCCGCTCCGCATGCAACCCCTAAAGGTAAAACTCAACACAGGGAGTTTTTTTCACTCTAATCTAGCTTGACTTTCCTTGTCGAATATATCTCAGGAATTTATTTTCTTCCTTTTAAGTCGATTTTTTTTAATGACATATATACAAATTATTTTTGAAGCTGTATTTTATCAATGATATTTTATGTGTGTGTGTGTGTGTGTGTGTCTGTGTGTGTGTGTGAGAGAGAGAGAGAGAGAGAGAGAGAGAGAGAGAGAGAGAGAGAGAGAGAGAGAGAGAGAGAGAGAGAGAGAGAGAGAGAGAGAGAGAGAGAGAGAGAGAGAGAGAGAGAGAGAGAGAGAGAGAGAGAGAGAGAGCTGCCTACTACGTTGTTAATATTGCGGTGATCCTTGAATGCCCTAAACAAAACAACAGTATCTCTTATCGCTTGAAGTATTACAGTAGTGTGCGTCATAATTATATAGCACAGTATGTCAGTGATTAATTGTAACGCGACTCAGATGTCCTTTCTCGTCACACACTACCTGACAACCTTAACACACACTAAGGAGACACGCTATCATAAACTCATCATCTATCTCATATATCTCATAAGCTATCAACGTCCTCTATATCATGTATTATAAGTTATCATCTATCTCAATTCCTATTATTACAGTCCACGAGCATTACACACAAATAATTTCCTCCTTTTGTCTCGTTGTTTTTGAACCTGTTGTTTAAGATAAAAAGTACTTGAGATATTTCATAGGCTTTTTACTATTACAATGCTTTTTTTCGGAGACTATTCTACTATATTTTATGGTTTCCTTTTCTCTTGCTTGATTCTCTTCTCCATTTCCCCTTCATTCGCGTTGCAACATTATCCGGAAAATTGACCGGAATGAATTGATTAACGTCTTGGAGTTGGTGGCGTGGCTCAGAATGTTTGTTACGAGTCACGGATGAATTTTTTCCTCCCTTTCTCCCTCTTACTTAATATCTCATAATTCTTGTTTATATCATATGTCGTCATCATCATTATCATCATTATCATCATCATCATCATCTATATAAATTCCACTGTTGTAAAAATCCTCCTCAACTAACTTTATTAATGATTCACGGTACTGAGTCTTTTTACTGCCAAGATAAATGAAAAGATGTGACTTTACTTACCAAATGTTTTTTTTATTAATGTTTTCCACCTTTTGTTGATTCGTCCATTGATTTTGTTGTCATGCTTTTATTTAGTTATGTGTGTTTCAACAAATTATTTGGAAATTCAATTGGGGTGTTTAATGATCATGTATTATTTTTCAAAACTTCATTGTTTGAAAGTCATCTGTTTTCTGCACATTAGATATTGTATGCTTTTTTGTCTCCATAGATGTGGAAATTAGTGTAGAGGTTTATTATTATTATTTTTTAAGTCTAAGTACAATTTTGCTTTGTTTGTAGGGCTCACAAATTGTTTTAAATGTGTATGAACAATCTGTTTTGTGTTAAGAAAAAAAAAAAAAAAATACTGCCCTACGTGTTCGGAAAAAAGCTTTACGCATGAAAAAAAAAGTAAGCATCTTTTAGTTTACCAGTTGAGCGGAGGGAAATCAGGCCTTTGCTTCCCTCATCACACACACACACACACACACACACACACACCACCCACCCACCCACCCACCCACCCACCCACCCACCCACCCACCCACCCACCACCCACCCACACACCCACACCCACACCCACACCCACACCCACACCACACACACACACACACACTGAGCCACGCCGGGTCGCTACCAGTTCCTCAAGCTGCCCAAGAAGGAGGCTCTGGTCTGCCACCTGTCCGAGTATGTACACTTGAGCCACTGGTGACCGGTATGCCTGTCGCCCACGCCTACCTTTTAAAGCCAACCTCTCCCCTCCTGAGGTTATGGAGCGTGTTTATGAAGTTTGCTACCTGGTTACTTTCTAATTTTTCTAGTTTTCCTTTGTTTTCCTTGGTTTTGTTAGTTTCCTCTGAGAATTCACTTCAATATGCTGAGTTGATTTTGTTGTGGCTCATAACTATTGTTTATTCTGATTTGATCGTGCATATCATATCTTATTATAACTATTTAAACTGAGAATTAAACGCATTTTTAAATCTGCGGTTATTACGAGAACGCACAATTGTATCACTCACCCACGGCCTGATCACGCGGATTGGTGGATTGTAACGGAACCTGCTTGGTGCACTCATGGGTTGAATATCTCGGACAAGTTCGAAAATGGGCACCATCCGACTAAGGTCAAGGCCACTGCCAAAGGTTAAAGGTCACACGTAAAAGCTTTAATTGATAACTCCATAGAGAGAGTATCTGAATTTGTAGATACGTGAAATAATGAGCAGGCATAAAGTTTCAAATAGATTCATTCTTGCGTTGATTTAATACTTTTCTCATAAGGAATAATTTACCAGTCTATCCTCAGTCAGGCTGCCTCGTTAATTAACCTGGGTCAGTATGGATTTGTTTATCTTACTTCATTCGAGCTTAATTAATTATATTCAAGAACTTAAAGAACTCAAGGCAGCTTTGCACTTATAATTGTCTTGCTTCTTATCTATATATGTATCAGGCGATGTAAAGTGGATCTCTCGTATTCTGTTCTTTTCTCAGCCTCTCTCTTTAAACCATTGGCTTGTGACCACGTGTGTACATTAAACACAATTCAAACTAATTCATTACTCTTTTTGACGTTTTCGTGGGTCCGTTCCTAAAGAAGCCTCGCCCTCATCTTCTCTGGTCTGATTCGCCGTCCTCCAGGCTGAGCATTTTTTAACATGTTTACGCTCATATAAATAACATCAGGAGGCCTTTACGGGTAATGAGTTAAATATTTACAGCTTTTTAAAACATCTGCAACATTATCAAGTAACAACAAAGATAAAAACCTGCAGTGTAAGCCTCGGGTCATCATTTGGCTACCGTGTTCACAAAAAAATTGCAGATTTATAACTCGTAACTTTAGCTTCCCTTCGTGACCGTAAATTAGTATTGTGTTTATTGTAGTAAGCTGCTTGTACGTACCCGACATGGGTATTTGCGCGCGTGCATTTGCTCACACACACACACACACAACACCCCACACACACACACACAACACACACACACACACACACACACACACACACACCACACACACACACACACACACACACACACACACAACAAACACACACACACACACACACACACACACACACACACACACACACACACACCACACACACACACACACACACACACACACACACACACCACACACACACACACACACCACACACCACACACACACACACACACACACACACACACACACACACACACACACACACACACACACACACACAACACACACAACACACACACACACACACACACACACACACACACAACAACACACACACACAAGTAATGAGCTAAAGATTACCATCACATCACGTAACACAAATAGCTCACACACAACTGCAGCACAACACACTACACATACAAAAAACACAGACTCATCAGCGCGCACAGCACCAACACAACAGCCCAACAAACCCGGAGCTTTTTACGATACCTTTTCGAGTGCATGCCTGGAATCACGTATGTAATAGTTTGGGAGAATTGGTCAGTAGACTTTGAGATACATAAGGTGAGTATATTTGCGGCTTTAGTGCAGCTCAATCAGGCGTAACTGTGTACGATACCTTGAGTAGCATGTGGGACTACGTAGTAATAGTAGTATAGAGTAGTGATGTATAGTAGTAGTATTAGTATATAGTATAGAGTAGTATAGTGGGAGTAGTAGTAGTAGTAGTAGTAGTAGTAGTAGTAGTATAGGTAATGAGAGCCTCCATCAACCGTCATAGAGAAGAGGATAAAGCCCGTAGCTTTGCCGACAGGATGCGACAAGGCAACGTGTCATCGGCACTGCGGGCCCTCAACGAGAATGAGTCCGGCGGTGTGTTGCCCCTCACAAGGGAAGCCATCAGACAGCTGGAGGAAAAACATCCTCCTCCCAGCGACTTAACCGGACTCAGACTGCAGGGCATGCACATACCCCCGAACAGTGTCATTTACGAGATGATCACGGGGGAAATGGTGTGGAAGAAATCCCTCCAGACACATGGCAGTGCTGGTCCCTCAGGCCTGGATGCGAGAGGGTGGCGTCGCCTGCTGAGCAGCACCATTTGTGGCAGTGGCGCTAGTGACCCTCTGCAGTGCTCTCGCCAGCACTAGCAAGGAAACTTGCCACCACCATTTGTCACCATCTCGACGCCTTCACAGCCTGCCGCCTCATTCCCCTGGACAAGAAGCCAGGATGCAGACCCATTGGCATTGGCGAAGTCATACGACGCGTCGTGGGTAAATGCATCATGGCTGTCGTCAAGGAGGATGTGAGGAGGGCGGCGGGGAACCTCCAGGTATGCACAGGGCAACAGGCAGGAGGGGAAGCAGCCATCCACGCCATGAGGGAGATCTTCGCCCAAGAAGACTGTGAAGTGGTTCTGTTAGTGGACGCAAGAAACGCGTTTAACTCCATCAACAGAAAAACAATGCTTCATAATATAAAAATCAAATGTCCTTCCCTGGCTACATACGCCGATAACACTTATAGTGAACCCTCTAATTTATATGTAAATAGGAGTGGTAGCATAAGGCTAGGGTGTTAGAGTCAAGGAAGGAACAACTCAAGGTGACCCAGTGGCCATGGCGATGTACGCCCTTGGCATGTCAGTCCTCCAAGACGTGATTGCGTTTGAAAAAACCAAGGTGAAGCAGGTGGCATATGCTGACGACCTGTCAGGGGCCGGAAAATTACAGGACCTAAGCCACTGGTGGGGGTTAATACAGGCCAAATTTGGCCCTACCATAGGATAACACCCAACGCCGCTAAATCCTTCCTCATCGTCAAGCCAGAGCACTATGACGGGGCTGTAAACTTTTCAGTGGCAGTGGAGTTGTTGGTAACGAAGGAAGGACAGCGGCACTTGGGGTGCTGTTATTGGAACAGAGGAGTATAAGAAGGAAGTACGTCGGAGAAGAAAGTGTCCTGAGTGGGTACACGAGGTCGATGTCCCTGTCAGCCATGGCCAAGACCGAGCCTCACGCAGCCTACGCGGCATAACACGCATGGCCTGCAACATCGGTGGAACTTCGCCCATGCGCACCATCCCGGACATCAGCCCTCTCCTCAGACCGCTGGAGGAATCTATAAAGAACACCTTCATACCAGCGTTACTGAGATCTCCCGTCCTGGGGAATGACGCGAGGGCGTTGCTCGAACTCCCTCCAAGACTAGGCGGGATGGGAATCACCTCTCCTGAGAAGGTGGCTGAGGTGGAGAACCTCAACTCCATCAACCTTACCAGGTCCCTCACGGATAGGATCATCGCTCAGGACGCACAAGGTGAAATCGACCAAAGTGTGATCGCTGAGCAAAAGAAACGATTCTCACGAGACAGGCAGCAAGGGCAGAAGACCAGCCTTGAACACCTTTCGACCATCCTGCCTCCAGACACCGTGAGAAAAATCCACATCGCACAGGAGACGGGAGCGTCTAACTGCTAAACATCACTACCAATCAGAGCAAAGGGCTTCAACCTCAAAAAACAAGAATTTGTTCGATGCCGTTGCTCTGAGGTACGGCTGGCCAGTGGAAGGACTCCCCAACACCTGTGTGTGTGATCCCCCAAACAACGTAGACCACACCATGACGTGCAAAAAGGGGGATTCGTGTGTATCAGGCACGACGAGGTGAGGGACCTGACAGCCAGCATGCTCAGGGAGGTGTGCCAAGACGTCTCCACCGAGCCAACCCTTCTGCCTCTAGATGGGGAACTACTGCGGTACAGGACAGCCAATACTGCCCCTGAGGCTCGCGTGGACATCCGTGCTAGGGGATTCTGGACCAGAGGGCAGCGGACCTTTTTGGACATCCGGATCTTCGACCCGATGGCCGCCTCCCATCGTGAGCTCTCCCTCGAGGCTGTCCACCACAGGAACGAGCTGGAGAAGATAAGGGCCTATGGCGATAGGATCCTGCAAGTCGACCATGGTACCTTCACGCCCCTGGTCTTCACCACATCTGGCGGCATGGCCCCCAAGGCTAGGAGCTTCTACTCAAGACTAGCTGACTTGATGTCAGTAAAGAAGCACCAGCCAAGGAGCTCCGTCGCCGCCTGGATGAGGTGTCGCCTCTCCTTCTCCCTGCTCCGGTCTGCCCTCCTGTGTCTCAGGGGTACGAGATACTCCACTCCCTCTAACACGGACATAAGTGACCTCGATTGCGAGGCCACATCGGTAGAGAGTGGGATAAGGGTGGATAGGTTAGGAATAGAGTAGGTTTATAAATTTAGGGGTAGTTAGTTAGTAAATGTATGTATTTTTAGGGGTAGTTGTAAGGTTGGATGCCACAGTCAATAGCGAGGTGGGGCTATGGCGTACCCGCCGCAAATAAAGAGGCGGTGGAGGTATATTGTAGTAGTGTAGTAATGAGAGTAGTAGTAGTAGTAGTAGTAGTAGTAGTAATGGGAGTAGTAGTAGTAGTAGTAGTAGTAGTAGCAGTAGTAGTAGTAGTAATGGGAGTAGTAGTAGTAGTAGTAATAGTAGTAGTAGTAGTAGTAGTAGTAGTAGTAGTAATGGGAGTAGTAGTAGTAGTAGTAGTAGTAGTAGTAGTAGTAATGGGAGTAGTAGTAGTAGTAGTAGTAGTAGTAGTAGTAGTAGTAGTAGCAGTAGTAGTAGTAGTACCAGTTGGCAACTCACACACAGCCTTGACGCAACCTTCCACCATAGTCTATAATTCTTATCGAGACAAAAATTTCATTCTATCTTAAGGTCTCATGCTTAAAATCATGCCTGTATTTATCTGATAATATGGTTAACTCTAATAAAATACAACTGCTATTAAGAAAAACCAAAGTATTCCCTTCTTCTGGCATCAAATATCAGTCAGTAAGCAGCAAAGGGTCAGGATTTTTCACCTCGTTCAAAAAGACAGTATAGTTGAAAGGATGTTATTAACTCTTCATAAGTGTTCGTATTCTCTTCTTGTAACTATACGGATGTTTATTGTCCGTCCTCAGCAACCAACACCAACATTGTGTGATATTTGCTTTTTTTCCTTCCATAAAATAGCGATGTAAATGAGATCTATCAACTATTCATTGCTCGGAGCTGGTTTGTTAGGAAATAATTATGCAGATGGTTTGGCATAGATAAAGAGACACAGACAGATTGACAAGGGATAGATGGATAGATAAAGAGTGATTGGTGGAGTTAGGCTTACATATGGAGATAGATGCATTAGATAGGAGGTTTGTTGTTTTGTTATGTTGTTGAACGTGTTTAGAAGGATAATGGCAATAAATATTTTGTTCGTAGGAAATTTTTCACACGATGGGATGGTAGCATTATATTATGGTAGTAGTAATAGTAGTATATCTATATAGTAATAGTAGTAATAGGATTGTTATTGGTTGTATATCTTTCCTGACTAGTATTCAGTATTATTTTATTTAATATTCAAATTGTCTTTGCTTCCGATACAGTCAACGTAGATGCAACCATCTCTCTCTCTCTCTCTCTCTCTCTCTCTCTCTTCTCTCTCTCTCTCTCTCTCTCTCTCTCTCTCTCCTCTCTCTCTCTCTCTCCTCTCCTCTCCTCTCCTCTCTCTCTCTCTCTCTTCCTCTCTCTCACCCCTCAACACCACACCCCACACACAAACACACACAACACACACACACCACACACACACACACACACACACACACACACACACACACACACACACAACCCACACACACACACACACACACACAATAACACACACACACACACACACACACACACACACACACACACACACACACACACACACACACACACACACAAATATCAAGTCGTAAAAGAATCTAAGCAATATAATACAGTTAGAAGTTTATGGTGTACCAGCAAAACTCCTTCACAGTATATCTCCGCCAAATCGAGGAAGCCTCATAAAAATCTACCTTCCATTAAGCCTGTGTTTGGCTGGCAAGTCGCAGCTTCCGGGACGGGGGAGTGCAGGGGCGAGACACACACACACACACACACACACACACACACACACACACACACACAACACACACACACACACACACACACACCACACACACACACACACACACACACACACACACACACACACCACACACACACACACACACACACAACACACACACACACACACACACACACACACACAACTACTTCTACTACACTACTACTACTACTACTACTACTAACTACTACTACTACTTACTACTACTACTACTACTACTACTACTACTACTACTACTACTACTACTACTACTACTACTACTAACTACTACTACAACTACTACTACTACTACTACTACTACTACTACTACTACCACAACTACGTACTACTACTACTACTACTACTACTATTACCACTACTACTACTACTACT
This sequence comes from Chionoecetes opilio, assembly GCA_016584305.1. Lineage (NCBI taxonomy): Eukaryota > Metazoa > Arthropoda > Malacostraca > Decapoda > Majidae > Chionoecetes > Chionoecetes opilio. The sequence continues at coordinate 164,982 of JACEEZ010014685.1, read as the reverse complement.
ACTACTACTTCTACTACTACTACTAATCATATACTAGTATGTACGTATATCTTGGTGGTAATGCTATTGGAGTTGATGTCAGTGTAGTACTGTGGTGGTGACAGTTGTGATGATGATGGTTCTGATGGTGTGGCTTAGGCGTTGCGTTGATAAGATGAGGTGATGATTGCTGTGGTGTTGTCGGTGGTGGTGATGGTAGTAGCCTTGGCGGTAGGCTGTGGTGGCAATTGTGGTAATGATGATGATGGTGGTGATGATGATGATGATGATGGCTGTTGCTGTAGTTCATGTCCTGGCGTTAAATTCTCGGCACGATAGTCTCAAAAAGATAAAGTGATGAGATCTACGCATTACATCTAAACCCCTTCCAAAAACATACACAATATAAAAACCCAATCTATAAGGAAAAGTAAAAAAAACCAAAACCTCGTTTAACAAAATGAACAAAACTTGGTTTTCTCCAATAACCCTCCATTTTCTTTTTTAAACAAATTAAAGAACGAACTAAAGAAAACTTTTTTTTCTTTCCATATTTCCATTTTTCTTGTTTTTCCTCCCAAAATGGCCTGTGAAAACACTCACCCGGCTTCTTCTTTTTCTTCCTTTCCTCTTCTCCTCCTCTCGAATTTCCTTCCTCACTCCTCTTCATCTCTCTCTCCTCTCTTCTCCCCTTTTCTCTCTTTTCCTCTCTCTCTTTCTCTCCTCTCTCTATCTCTCTCTCTCTCTTTTCTCCTCTCTCTCTCTTCTCTCTCTTCTCTCTCTCTCTCTCTTCTCTCTCTCCTCTCTCTCTCTCTCTCTCTCTCTCTCTCTCTCTCCCCTATCTCCTCTCCTTCTCTCTCTCTCTCTCTCTCTCTTTTCACTCCCCAGGTAGCGGTGTTGGGTTGCGCAGGTTCAGGTGTCAGCCATCAGTTGTGAGATTTAGGCTTCAGATGACCATTAGTCGAGTTATTTGTTTACGTAAGCAAAATTGATGACAGACAAGTCTCTGTGTGCGTGGGGTGTGTTGTGTGTGTTTTGTGTGTGCGTGTGTTGTGTGTGGTGTGTGTATGTGTGTGGGGTGTGTGCGTTTTTGTTGTGTGTGTGTGTGTGCGTATGTGTGGTGTGTGTGTGTATGTGTGTGTGTGTGTGTGTTTGTGTATGTGTGTGCGTGTGGCGTTGCGTGGGTGTGCGTTGCGTGTGCGTGTGCGTGTGCGGTGTGTGGATGGGGTGCATGTGTGTGTGCGTGTTTGTGCGTGTGCGTGTGTTGCGTGTGGTGTGGTGTGGTGTGTGTGTGTATGTGTGTGTGTGTGGGTTTTATTTGTGTGTGTGTGTGTGTATGTGTGTGGTATGTGGTGCGTGTGCGTGTGCATGTGCGGTGTTTGTTGTGTTGTGTGTGGTGTGGTGTTGTGTGGTGTTGTGTGTGTGTGTGTTGTGTTTATGTTGTTGTGTGTGTTGTTTTGGTGTGTGTGTGTGTGTGTGTGTGTGTGTGTGGGGTGTGTGTGTGTGTGTGTGTGGGGTGTGTGTGTTCAAACCGGCCTCCATTGTTGGTGTCGGGCCAGAACGTCAGTACGAGAAGAGGAGAGAGGAATGAGAGAGAGAGAGACAGGGGAAGAGAAGAGAAAAGAAGAGAGAGAGAGAGAGAGAAAAGAGAGAGAGGTGGCGGTAGTGGTGGCGGTATTGGTGGTGTTGTTGGTGGTGGTGAGAGTTTAGTATATAACACACACACACCACACACACACACACACACACCACTCCGCATTGCCAAGTGGTCTAAAGCGTGTTTGGGTAATCTTGTGGTCCAACGTTCAATTCCCGCTCAAGGGATTTTTTCACTGACAAATATGGGCCGCTTCTCTCTACTGGTTAATAGATCATTGCATCGTAGACATAATGGGCGACTTGATTATTTTTGCAGGTATTCACAGTTCACCTAAAGCGGGGAAGGAATTTCGGTCTCGCGTATAAGTCTCGCTTTAAGGAAATATTTTGAGGCAGTTTGTTTTTACCTGCAACACCTTAGTCTAATTCTAATAATTATGCATCGCGAATAAGTATTACAGTGTGAGAGAGAGAGAGAGAGAGAGAGAGAGAGAGAGAGAGAGAGAGAGAGAGAGAGAGAGAGAGAGAGAGAGAGAGAGAGAGAGAGAGAGAGAGAGAGAGCTAGAGAGAGAGAGAGAGAGAGGGAGGAGAGAGAGAGAGAGAGAGAGAGAAGTATTAGTAACCTGCCAAATACCATTATACAAAAAAGTGATTACCATAGCTACTAACCGCCTGGAGCGTGGCTAGATGGTTGCTTGGTTATGTTTTGCTATTCCAACCAGGTCGTAATTTTGGCCCCGTAATCATAAAGAAAGTATGTCTTGCCAACTTAAACTACTGCCCATCTAACTCAGGATGCTTTATATGTGAGTGAAAAGTAGTGGTAGGTAAAGGTGCGTGTGTGTGTGTATGTGTGTGTCTGTGTGTGTGTGTCTGTGTCTGTGTCTGTGTCTGTGTGTGTGTG
>JACEEZ010014685.1:147500-155000 GCA_016584305.1 Chionoecetes opilio | reverse complement strand
TAAAAAGTGCAAATGCGGGAAGACAGAGCACATACATAAGGGCAATTAATGCTCTCGTCAGTAGTTACTCTCGGCGTAATTGAGGGTACGTACGCACAACATACGCATTCCCTGGGTCTGTCTGTGGGAAAGGGGAACATGCTCACGCTAGGTGGGTTACTTTCACTTCTGCTTTCTACTACCTATTCAAAGTACTGTACCTATATGACATTACTTCAATAGCATTTTGTCGCGTGGTTGAAATACTCTGTGGTGAAATGAATTATGGGTGTGGTTGATTTATTGGGCACAGTATTGTAGTGTTAAGGTTTGAATGTCCCTCACTAATAACTCAACAGGTAACATGTGTTGAGTAATTACTGTGTCATGATGATTGTCGCCTACAGAAGATGGGTTTCTTTTAGTGTTAGGACCCGTACTGAATGGGTCTCAAACGGGTACCCTTCGCCACCCTCGTACTCTCCCACCCAACACCTCGCGTGAAATTCAAGTAACTAATAAGCGAAGAAACCCGTTCGGTCATCAGTTTAGGATGGTTGGACTCTACCATTCTATAAATTATTAATTGTCTGCACCCACTGTTATCATATTCCTGGGAGGTCTAGACGTATAGTTAGTTACAGAGAGGAAGAGAGTAGAGTGGTGGGGCGGGACTCACGGGTTCATTCTGGTCTGTCTCCTTTGGGCTCCTTCGGGCTCCTTCGGGCGTTCAAACAAAGAGCAAGGTTGGTTTGGGTTAGTCTTATGAATACCAAGAAACACGGGTACGGATGGTGGCGTGAGGGTGGCCGAGTTTATACGAAGTGCAGAGGAGGTTTTGAATACATTGGAATCCGTGGGATCAATTAAAGTAAATGCGTTAGTGGCTATAACCAGCAGTCCGGGTGATGATCTGTCTTATGAGTAACAGGTTCCTAAACGCATAAATCTGTTCCATTCACATGCTATTCTTGTGCCACGATTAATTGTTTCGTATCATATTTTTTTTCTTGCGTTGCCTCAAGTGTGTTTAGATATAATTAGTACAAATAATTTTCTTTGCTAGGTAGGTGTTTCTCTTATCTGTGTGTATTTTTGTCTTGTTTGTATGCAGTGAGGCTGTATAGTTACTGGTTCACACTTTAATTACCACTGGCTTCATGTAGCTATTCTTTAATAATCATGTGTTACAATTGCTTTTTTGGAGTTAATTGCATGTCATTTGGCTCAACTAATCCCTTTGTGTTCCAAATTACACCCACGACCCTTGAAGCAGCAGCGGCATTCATTGCACTGCACCCCTTGAACCCCGACTCATTTTAATTTTCCCATATATCATGAGGGTGATTAGCGAAGCCACGAGTTCAAATGCAAAGGGAATGCCGATTTGATCCAACAGACGGGGATTAATGTGACACCTTGCCTAATTAGTTATCTATGTGTCGGTATTTTCTTAGCTCCCACACCAAGGGCGGACAGGTGGTGGGTGGGGATGACACAACGGGGTAATGAGGCAAATATTATTGAGTAAATAGTTTCTTAGGAAAATGTAGTTACGGTCGAACACTTCGCTGGGTGTTCAGGAATATTAATGGCTGCAAACCTTCTCTCGGGGTGATGGATGGGATTAGCAAGGCAGGAGGTAGGAGCAGAGGGGGGGGGGACGGTGTGTGTGTGTGTGTGTGTGTGTGTGTGTGTGTGTGTGTGTGTGTGTGTGTGTGTGTGTGTGTGTGTGTGTGTGTGTGTGTGTGTGTTGTGTGTGTGTGTGTGTATGTGTGTGTGTGTGTGTGTGTGTCTGGATGCTGTTGAGTTCGTTGGGTGTGGTTTTGGTAGCAGTTGTGGGGGGATGGGGTTGTGGTGAAGGGGTTGTGGTTGTAGTGGGGAAAGTAGAGAACAGGTAGAGTAAGAAGCCTTGAGCAAGCAAATAAATCTGGAAAAACTCATTAAGGAGGCGGCTGTAGTAAATAAAGTTGATGACACTTACTGTTCAAACACACATTTATAACAAAAATTTGCTAAACCAAACATTTATGCCCAATTCTTATGGATTTTTGTTATGGAATGTTATCATAGAATTTTTACATCTAGTACATACATAATTTTTCTCTACTTTCTTGTTCTTTTTTAATACACAAAACTAAATCTTCGTTAATTAGTAAGGAAGTATTGATGAAAAATAATACTTGCTTAGAAAATAAAAACTCTGGTACCTTACTTACGAGACTTACCTTAATGGTTAATTATTGTTTCCTACACTTTTAATCCTCAACTTACGGGGTTATCCTCCTACTCCTCCTTCGCCTATAGCTATACTGTTAACCCCATGTGCAGTGATGTGTCTTGTCTTTCCATTGCAGCCACAGCAGATAATAGAAGGCGGGGATAGTTAGTGTCAAATGATGTGCCTTGAATGCAGCAATAAATAACAAGTGCCGGAATACATCCTTAGGGCGCTGGAGGGAACACAAAAAAATAATCTTGAAGTCGTATACCAAGAAAAAGCAAAGAAAGGGAGGGGGGATTCTCTCTCTCTCTCTCTCTCTCTCTCTCTCTTCTCTCTCTCTCTCTCTCCTCCTCTCTCCTCTCTCTCTCTCTCTCTCTCTCCTCTTCTCTCTCTCTTCTCTCTTTCTCTCTTCTCTCTCTCTCTCTCTCTCTTCTCTCTCTCTCTCTCTCTCTCTCTCTCTTCTCTCTCTCTCTCTCTCTCTCTCTCTCTCTCTCTCTCTCTCTCTCTCTCTCTCTCTCTCTCTCTGGGATGTGGTAGTAGACGAGACGACTTAATGAAAGCACAAATTACCACTTAATAACAGACGCCGCGATATGTGGGGCAGGTGAGTGATTGCAGAGAGAGAGAGAGAGAGAGAGAGAGAGAGAGAGAGAGAGAGAGAGAGAGAGAGAGAGAGAGAGAGAGAGAGAGAGAGAGAGAGAGAGAGAGAGAGAGAGTGTAGGTTTTACAGTAATTTTCCTTTAGGTGGCAGATACTTTATCACAACTACATATAAAAAAAAAATCTCTTGCTTTCTCACTCCCTCTCATCACCCCTCCCCTCTGTTTCCTCTTCTTTTCACCTCTTACTAGTTCTCTCCTCCCTTCTGCCTGCCAGGAGTGAAGACCTAAAGCAAAGAGCCGCCTCGTAAACTAGCTGGGAATTGCGCGCAGCTTTCCCACCGTGTCCGTCCTTGTAATCACCCCTTGTGGCCACTGATAAACAAGGCGCCAGGCCAAGCCCTTCCTTTGTGCACCGAATTTAAGTTGGATGCCTCGTTTCACTGGTCCGGGTATATTAGTTGCTGGGAGGGCATTATTTATAGTTCACAGCCTGTAGCAAGCTTAGTGTGTGTGTGTGTGCGTGTGCGTGTGCGTGTGTGTGTACTTCTTATGGTCAAATAACGTGATTTTTATTCTTTCTTATGCATAATTTTGCTCATCATTGGTAATATATTTTCAACAGGTTATTGATTAAGTTTATTCCAAGATTTGCCACGAAAACCATTGAGTTATGTTTATAATGAGAGAGAGAGAGAGAGAGAGAGAGAGAGAGAGAGAGAGAGAGAGAGAGAGAGAGAGAGAGAGAGAGAGAGAGAGAGAGAGAGAGAGAGAGAGAGAGAGAGAGAGAGAGAGAGGAGAGAGAGAGAGGAGAGAGAGAGAGAGAGAGAGAGAGAAAAAAACACTGTTGTTATTGTTGTAAGTTTACGAGAGGGGCGTCAATTACTGTGATTAAAGAGCGATTCGTATGCATTGAGGCTCCTGGCGCTGCTATCTTGCTCGCTGCTTTGTTGTTTTCCTCCAGCCTTTTGACTCTCGATATTCATGGATCCATATATCAGCGAGGCCGGGGATATGACGCCGGCAAATTCAGTTCAGGCCATATTTATTAACACTGCCGAACCTGTTGAGCACTTGGCATGGTAGCGATGAAGGTCTGGGTACGAAGAAAGGGAAGAAAAGAAGGTTGAATTGGGTAGGAAAAAATACGTGATGGAATTTCAGTGTTTGATGTCATGTATTTCAGAGACGCGCTAATTATAGATCCGTTATTGCTTTGGTTGAGTGGTTGGGTAAGTGTTGTTTTTTGTTTGGGTTGTTATTTTATGATTATTGGTCGTGTGGCTGGAATGTCAATACTGACTGGGAAGTGTTTTTATCTGAGTTTCTCGAAGCATGTAAATGAGTTTCTGTTTGGTTAAGGTGCGAGTTGATTTTTTGAGTGTTCATTAACGCACTAGGAAGTCAAAGGTATAGGTATTTTTGTATTTAGGAAGGGAGGCATGCAATTAGCAAGTTCAGAAGCGTAATAAGCTTGAAAACAACGGTAGAAGATAGCAAGAGAAGCAACATTGCGGCGGGGATTTAAAGATTGAAGACAGTCAGTCAGAGGAGGGGAGTTGATGAGACGAAAAGCTTTTGACTCAACCCTATTTAGGAGAGCTGTATGAGTGCATCACCCCCAAACATGTGAGACATACTCCATATTTTGTCTAATATTACGTGGTGGGGCAGGGAAACACCAGAGCATTACATGACAGTTTAATAAAGGGGTGGGGCTTGGTAGAATAATGGTAAGGAGGGCAGGACAGGTAAACACTGCACAGGTAGGGTTGGTTTGGAGGTGGGATGTAGAGTGCTGCGAGAGAGGTCATGCGAGCCCCTGGGCGATGCAATGTTTAGTGCTACAAACTGCCTCGGGATGTCCACGTGAGGCCAGTCAGTCCAGGGTGATGAAGAGAGGAAGAATTGCCAGCTTAAATCAGCGGTCACCTGTTCTCTACACTTCTGTCGTACACTTTTGAGAGAGAGAGAGAGAGAGAGAGAGAGAGAGAGAGAGAGAGAGAGAGAGAGAGAGAGAGAGAGAGAGAGAGAGAGAGAGAGAGAGAGAGAGAGAGAGAGAGAGAGAGAGAGAGAGAGATTCACACCATGGAGGTAATATGGGATACTACCATACTACCTCCATGTTTCACACTATGTGAAATCAAAACTAGTGCATTGTATTATAAAATATATGTAGCCTTCTATCTTTGTAAGCCTTTATTTTGTATACCATTGCATGTATTGTTTACTCATTTAGATAGCGATCAGTCCTTTATTTTTACTATCCTATGAAGAAATATCCTATGTTATATACCTCATTAGCAGCAACATTTTCAACAATCACAACATAGCAACCAAACAAAACAACAACAACATCAATAACAACCAGTGCATCAACAACAACAACACTCACCACAACAACAGCCACCTCAACCACTACAACAAAGTGAACAAGACTACCATTGTTAGGGTTGAAGAGGCGGGCATTGAAAGGAATACAAGAGGTTAAGGGAGGGGAAGGGGGGCAGGGTAAGAGGTAAAGGCGGAGGACAAAGGGGCAGAGTGACAGGCACCTGCCCACGCCAGGCGCCGCTTAGGTAATGAGGAGCGAGGAACGAGGACTCAGGTGGGCGAGGCGGGGGAAGGCGAAGGGGGAAGAGGGAATTGTTAAGGGTAAAAGGGGGGGAAGGGGGAATTGTTGGGGGTAAAGGGGGGGAAGGGGGAATTGTTGAGGGTAAAGGGGGAGTAGGCGAAGGAGGAAGGGGGAATTGTTGATGGTAAAGAAGGGGAAGGGGGAATTGTTGGGGGTAAAGGGGGGGAAGGGGGAATTGTTGAGGGTAAAGGGGGAGTAGGCGAAGGAGGAAGGGGGAATTGTTGAGGGTAAAGAAGGGGAAGGGGGAATTGTTGGGGGTAAAGGAGAGGGAAGGGTGAATTGTGCGAGGTGTGGAGAGGAAGAAACCATTGTCAGACTTGAGGCGTCGGTAATCTCGCTTCGTCATGGCAAATCACAGTCACGTCTCTGGCATTAACATCAACTCTTAATGGGTGTTGTTTTGTTTGTGTCTGTTAATGCACCGTGTTCCCGTGGTGGTGACGTTCATGGTCATTGCAGAAAACTTATCATAATCATGTGTTAATATTCTAAATTTGCTCTCTGTACACTCTTAGTTCAGGCAAAATTTAGATGTTCACACATACATCGTGCTGCTTTTTTTTTATGAACTAGAGATGTTTCCAGGAACGTAGAATTATGAAGTATCTACAACCTTTCTAGGGATAGGATTTTATGATGAATTAATTAAGGAAAACATATATAAATAACTTCGATAAGTCCACCGACCTTGGTCTGATATCTTGACATCCTGATAACCAGCCTCAAGTCCTCCCATGAGCGTTCCCCTCCAGTCATTCACTATACTCGTAAGCTAAATCGCACCCCTCTAGGAATGCAAGACAAATGAGTTATTGATATACTTAGTTTCATTAGTGCTCCTAACAGTAACAGTTAATACCATTCTACTACTACTACTACTACTACTACTACTACTACTACTACTACTACTACTACTACTACTACTACTACTACTACTACTACTACTATTACTACTACTACTACTACTACTACTACTACTATTACTACTACTACTACTACTCCTTTACTACTACTACTACTACTATACTACTACTATGTACTATTATACTACTACTACTACTACTACTACTACTACTACTACTACTACTACTACTACTACTACTACTACTACTCCTTTACTACTACTACTATGTACTACTATACTACTACTACTACTACTACTACTATGTACTACTACTACTACTACTACTACTACTACTACTACTACTGCTACTACTATTACTACTACTACTACTACTACTGCTACGAATACTTTGGTAACTGTAGTTATCATCACTTCAAAGCGGTAATTTGTGTTTTGTATATGTTATAAAATCTCGGTGTTCAGTTTGTTGCGAAGAACTTTTTTGAATATAATATAAACTTCTATTTAGGATATCTTCGGGATAAGTCTTGAAAATAATCATATTTGAACTAGCTGAAGGGCGCTCATTCTCTTCATACTCCTTTTATTTAGTTTTTTTTTCCATCAAAATAATGTCATCATCAAGAGAGTATTGTGCTAAATTTTGAAAATCATCAAAGAACTACAAGACAAAAATACCAGTGAATATAAGTTCGTAGAGCAGGCAAGCACGTGTATGAGAATTACCGAGCAGTTTTATACATGGTTGGATGCCGCTTGGAGGGCGTTATGCAGAATGGTGGCGCCAAAGCAGTGGTTGTGTTTTGCAAGACTGCAGACAAAGGACGGTCTCAATCTCAAAAACGTATTTATGATTTAGATTCTAGACATGGAGATAACCTTGCTTTCAGAACACTTCTTTGCATCATGTCTCCAAGCACAGTTATACGCAGCGAAAATATCCATATGGTTCTTCCAGACATTTCCAGTTACTGCATCTGAATTAATAATCGACGAATGAACTCCCGTCATCCTACCACTGCCTAATGACGGGATATCCCCACCTACACACTAGACGCGGTTTTTTTGGCCTCTGCTGCACATTCTTCATTTGTAAATACCCTTACGCTATTGTGTTCAACGCGTGGCTGGATTTATCAGTCAGTGAGGCAACAGTTCGGAGGAAAGTATTCGACTATAAGCACATCAGATAGGCTGG
>JACEEZ010014685.1:140000-142500 GCA_016584305.1 Chionoecetes opilio | reverse complement strand
GTCTTCCCTCGCCCATAAATAGCAGGTAATAGGCAGTGGGCGGGAGAGCTAATGGTCACTAAACCCAGTGGGACCAGGAATTCAGCCCTCCGCTCTTGTTTCTTTTAAAATTCCCAGCATTTTGAACATTTTTCTAGCATGTCGTGAGGGTAGCAGCGAAGAGAGAGAGAGAGAGAGAGAGAGAGAGAGAGAGAGAGAGAGAGAGAGAGAGAGAGAGAGAGAGAGAGAGAGAGAGAGAGAGAGAGAGAGAGAGAGAGAGAGAGAGAGAGAGAGAGAGAGAGAGAGAGAGAGAGAGAGAGAGGAGAGAGAGAGAGAGAGAGAGAGAGAGAGAGAGAGAGAGAGAGAGAGAGACCTCAGAAGCTAACAGATAGAGGTAAAGTAGACAAAAACAAAGAGATAGACAGACAATACAGACATCAACAGATAGATAAATATCGCAACTCCCGGAAAATAGCATCAAGGAATGTAAAAAACTCTATATAATCATTCTTAATCTGTATCCAAAAAAACCCCCATTAATCTCAGTGTAAGATTTACCTGGAAACGCTTCTTGATCACACCTTCCATTGGCCAATCAAGATGCAGCCTCACTTTAGCTACCTGTTCGTACGCCAGATGTCGATATGAAGGGTTATTACTGGCATAGATGCGACGCGGATAGGGTCAAAAGAGAATCGATCTAAAACGACACTCTGCTCCTATCGCCGTCTATCTTCAACAATCAAGTCGCTTTACAAATATCCCATGCTATAATAATTCTAGTAATCATACCAACCTCTCTCCCAAAATGCCGGACTGCGTACGTAGGAGCGACAACATTAACGTGTAAAAATCCTCCCCGTCTGCTGTGAATATGCCATCTAATCGGCTGAATAATTCTCCTACAGAGCAATCATGGGGATGTCCCGCTTTCTGATGGGCCAAGATAACGGGCTTTATCTGATGGCTGGTAGGTGTGAGGATCCTCCGGCGAGGGGCTAAGTAATGGGCGGGAGGCTGGGTTCTTCTGCGAGGGAATCAGGATTGTGCAATGTGGTGTCCTGAATGATTGGTCCTCCTCCTCCTCCTCCTCCTCCTCCTCCTCCTCCTCCTCCTCCTCCTCCTCCTCCTCCTCCTCCTCCTCCTCCTCCTCCTCCTCCTCCTCCTCCTCCTCCTCCCTCCTCCTCCTCCTCCTCCTCCTCCTCCTCCTCCTCCTCCTCCTCCTCCTCCTCCTCGTCCTGTTTGTATATTATATGCAGAAACACTCAGTCTGTATGTTGACAACGGAACGTAAGGGTGGAAAGAGTAATTGGTTCAAGGAGAGGCGTATGCTTGGGTTGTCCATGACGGTAGTTCTTCAGAAGGATGAAAACGAGAGAGAGGTATGGAGAGGAGCGATTGAGAAGACAAATTTAACGATCACTCGGTAGACAAAGCGAGGAGTGAGAGGCTTTTTGGAAAGCAGTGCTAGCTGAAGAGGGCAGCTTAGAGGATGAGTCTTACGGAGAAATGGGGAGTGGGAAGGTTTTAAATTAACCTCAACATGAAATTGTAAACGCTAAGAAAAATAAATGGTATGGAAAAAAGAAACTTTAATTTGCTTCATACTAAATTTCCCCAACTAAAAATATTTACTTCACATTGTCCAAAAAACACAAAACAAACACTACGATAACGAAACAATATGATAGAAAACACCAAAGGGAAGGCTAGCAAGGAATCGTATATTACTTGTATTTGAGCGAAGGTGATTTTGAAATAGGCTCAACAGGTGACTTTAATTTTAGTGGATAGACTTGAGAGATTATCTGAGTCTAAGAGTAAAAATAAAGCATCCATATCCTTAAACTCGACCCAAAAAAATCATAATAATCAAGGAATTTACACTGATATGAAAAATTTAAATAAAATTAACAGAGACTCAAAAAGGGCAGGAACAAAATCTTCATTAATGTTTTATTAGAAATGAATAAAATTGGTGAAGTATCATTATTATGGACAGTTATTTGAACTCTCCCTTGCACACACCTTCCCTCAGATTAGAATTTCTTTCCTAAACCCTTGACAATATTCTTTCCCGCCACGCACATAGCATCCCTCCACCCAAATTCTTCTCTCATTATTGATTGTCTCGTATATATATTTTTTCGCTTCACGTCTATTTTTTGAAAAACGTTCTCATGTATCCTTTTTCTTCTCGTTTTTTCTTGCATAAAATTATTATAAGAATCCTAAGTACATATTTTACATTTTTGTATTTATATTTTCTGAACAACTTTTTTTTATTATCTCCCGGGCTATTATCATGGGCTAAGAGTACACCTACACCTCGTCACTCACTCATACTGTCCCTCTGCCACGCGTTTCCCTCTTTACTCTTACCTTACTTATCCAACAAAATATTTCAATCACATCATGTGGTATATTATGACCGTCAATTTTTCTTTCTCCTTTTCTAACTTATTATTTTTCTTCTCCTTGTCTTCCTCGTCCTCCTGTCCTCTTTCCCACCCACCTTCTC
>JACEEZ010014685.1:107500-137500 GCA_016584305.1 Chionoecetes opilio | reverse complement strand
TCTCTATGTCTACGTTCATTCCTATTTACTTTGTTATTCTCCAATCTCTTCTCTTCCTTTTTCTATTTCTCTTCTCTTTTCTCACATCTTCGTTAAGTAACATCTTTGTCCCTCTTTCTGCCCTCTTCCTTTCCGCACCCATCTAACTACCATCCCATGTGCCTTTCCCTTCTTCCCTCCCATCCTCCCTCCCTCCCAGGCTATCTGTCCCTCCCCTCCCTCCCAGGCTATCTGTCCCTCCCATTCCCTGCAACCCCCGCACAGTCCTTTGTATGCTAATAAGCAGCATAATGCAGTCATAATGCAGCCGCTGGTTGACTGGTCTCTTAGGAGGAATCCACGACTTCTTAACCCCTTTCTCTCTCTCTCGTTTTTATCAAGTGGAATACTGCTCCTTAGATATACCCTGAGCGTGCCGAGGAAAGTGAAGCACAGGGCAGGAACCACTTCAAGGTCACGGGACTCAGTGCTCGCTTCGTCAGTGGCACTCTATTTGTCAGGTTTTTTTTAATTTTTAATAATCGTATGCTTAGGATTTGCAATGGAAGTTGTAATTAATATTTCCTGATTGCAAACTGATCTGTGTATGTGCCACTCCACATATTTAGGAGATTCTTATGCATGCTATTTTTTTCTTTTCTTATCATAATCATTATTGCTCCTTGTTTTCTCTATCCCGCCATGGAGGTTATGGGATCGGTTCGGCATGTTAGTCTGTTTGTTTGTTTGTTGGTTAGCAGGATTACGCAAAAATATACGGACGCATTTCCCTAAAAATTCTACCAGAACTAGATCCAGTTTTAAAGTTATTCATTTTTATGGAGTCGATCTGAACTCTGATCTGGAACCAAGATCATCTATATGGAATCATGGGGGGCTATGTGCCTGCCGCCCTCGAAGTGGAGCCCAACACAGCTGTTCTCACAAGACCCATTGCCAAAAGTTTTGAAAGCCGAGCCGATTAGAGAAAGATAAAATGAAGAACTTGGGGAGATAAAAAAAATGTATACATTTTTTTTTTTTTTTTTTTTTTTTTATAACAGTTGGAGTATTTTTCAGCCTTGGCGGAGGTTATAACGGTCTTGAAATTATCTTATTATCTATTATGAATAATATTTACATTTTTATTTTATGTAATTACTGTTATTGCTTTTATTACCACCACCACCACCATCATCACTAGTATCCTTTTTTGTTCTGCCTTTCTCATTCCACACTTTCTGGTGCAGTCATTCACCATTATCTAACCGTTATCTCTACCTTCTTTCACCTTTAGCTTCCCACGCATGTATTCTCCTACTACTCTTGATGCTTCACTCTTCTCTTCATGTTCAGTATTGTCAAAAGCACATCTTTCTAGTATTGTCAAAAGCACATCTTTCTAGTATTGTCAAAAGCACATCTTTCTAGTATTGTCAAAAGCACATCTTTCTAGTATTGTCAAAAACACATCTTTCTAGTATTGTCAAAAACACATCTTTCTAGTATTGTCAAAAACACATCTTTCTAGTATTGTCAAAAACACGTCTTCCCAGTATTGTCAAAAACACATCTTTCTAGTATTGTCAAAAACACGTCTTCCCAGTATTGTCAAAAACACATCTTTCTAGTATTGTCAAAAACACGTCTTCCCAGTATTGTCAAAAACACATCTTTCTAGTATTGTCAAAAACACGTCTTCCCAGTATTGTCAAAAACACATCTTCCCAGTATTGTCAAAAACACATCTTCCCATTATTGTCAAAAACACATCTTCCCAGTATTGTCAAAAACACATCTTCCCAGTATTGTCAAAAACACATCTTCCCAGTATTGTCAAAAGCATATCTTCCCAGCATTGTCAAAAACACATCTTCCCAGTATTGTCAAAAGCACATCTTCCCAGCATTATCAAAAACACATCTTCCCAGTATTGTCAAAAACACATCTTCCCAGTATTGTCAAAAACACATCTTCCCAGTATCGTCAAAAACACATCTTCCCAGTATTGTCATAAACACATCTTCCCAGTATTGTCAAAAACACATCTTCCCAGTATTGTCATAAACACATCTTCCCAGTATTGTCAAAAACACATCTTCCCAGTATTGTCATAAACACATCTTCCCAGTATTGTCAAAAACACATCTTCCCAGTATTATCAAAAACACACTCACCTCCCATCACATGGCCTTCATACACGGCAAGGCTCATATACTGCCCCTTCCAGTCCATATCTAACATCTATAGTCGTAATAGATCTTCTTTCAGTCTTTTATTGTACTCCTGACATTCCATTTTTCTGCGGCGCAAGTAACTCATCTGAATTACAATAAGTATCAATTACACTTACGTTTCTTTTTGCTGTCTTCACGGTTAATTGCTTCGAATCTATCAGAGTGACTCGTAGACAAAGGCTAATGAGGAATAATTGCAGCAGTAAAAGATAATGGGTGAACGTAGAAATGTTACTAAAGAGAATTTGTATCAGTGTCTGAGTTTTGTCGATTGTTTTTAAACTGTCTAGTAATAACGGTGTAGATTTCGAGGTAGTTAACGATATTACCAAGTGTTATTTATATGTACGTATGTAATGTATATTTAATTACGCTCTAGAAATTCGTAACAATATTCCGATAAGGTAAATGTCGATGAATACGATGAAGTCGACGAGGTAGAGAAGTGGGTTATGAGACCTATGAATAGAAGAAGAAACAAATCTCTTTACCGTCCCGTTTTCCTGTCATCTATGCATTCGTCACTTTTTGCCATTATTTGGAAGACATTATTTCTGAAGCATGTGAATAATGCTAAAGAAACTACTGTTCTGACCATCTTATATAGTTGTGAGGTTCGTGCATTAATTTACTAAATTGGACATAGTACATAGAAAATGATGTATTACTGGGTATATATGTGAAAAGGCTGCATTTACTGGGCTTAGGTTGTTAAACAGGCACATAAAAGGTTAACATGTGGACGAAAAAACAAGCAATATTTGGTGAAAAAATAACATTCTGTAGGAGATAAATTAGATTGAACACTTGAAAAACATGAGTTTTTTTTTTTTTACCATGGAGAAAGGTTGAACCGATAACCTAGAAAGGGATGAGAGAGATTGTGTTTAGATTACAGAGGCTTAGGCATTGAAGAAGGTGAAAGGGATGGATGGGATAGAGGGAGTTGTATCGTTGTGGTTTATAGAGTGACCAGATGGCTGATGGTTGGGACCTTAAGCATTATGAAGCAGTCGAGGTAAACTATTGTATATCAGTTTGGAGTCTGGATGGGAGCCTTCGATGTGAAATTAGGATACAAATGCAGTGCGATTTTATGCGAATGGAAGCAAAAAAGTATTGTTTGGCTAAAATAGTTGTTTATAATACTGTCATGTTGGCTTTAGCTTTGTAAGACTTTTATGTTTCTACTTTCTCAGGTGCCTCGTTGCATACCTGAGGAGGGATTACTGTAAAAAAGAAGAAGTAGTATTAGTAGTATTTTTAATAGGAGTAGGAGGATTAGGAAGAGCAGGAAGGAGGAGTAGGTGACGGAGGTTCATAGCGGTAATAATAGCAATTACAATGGTAACAGTGGCATAAAAGAGTAATAGGTGTAGTTGCAGCTGTACCGGGTGTGGCAGTGGTCAAAGTCACAGCCAGATTACGTATACAGTCAGCCATCTTTACATTAATACTTATCTCACTTATCTCTTTATTGTATCGCCCAAGAAGAAACTGATCGTAAATTTACAACATTGCCACCTGACTGCCTCTTTGGCGACTCTTTCGCTCCCAAGCACCAACTTTACTTCTGCGCTGCCACTTTCACCACTCATAACCCTCCCCCCTTCTCTTTCTCTTTTTCTCTCTCTCGCTCTGTCTCTCTTTTTTACCACTATCTTTTTTTTCTCTCTCTCTCTCTCTCTCTCTCTCTCTCTCTCTCTCTCTCTCTCTCTCTCTCTCTCTCTCTCTCTCTCTCTCTCTCTCTCTCTCTCTCTCTCTCTCTCTCTCTCTCTCTCTCTCTCTCTCTCTCTCTCTCTCTCTCTCTCTCTCTCTCTCTCTCTCTCTCTCTCTCTCTCTCTCTCTCTCTCTCTCTCTCTCTCTCTCTCTCTCTCTTGTAATTATTTCAGTACTTGTAAACAAAAAAATTCGCATCCTATGTTTGTTTTTATGCGGCTCATGATGACTGGGTAACACTCCTATAGGATGGCAATGGCCACTCATCAGGTTCTTGTCCCTAACACCTCATATTAGGATGACACTTATACCAGTGGGTTTGATGGATAGGTATTTATAGTTGCATGATTCAAGGTAAGGAAATCAGTTAGTGCAGCGTAGCAGGTAGACAAACTGACGAGACTGATATTGTGATATTTACTGCAATGTATTTTGATATAAGCATCACGAGTATATTAATGAAAGGCTTCTGGTGTGAAGATAATGGATAACGTGCCCTATTTCGCTACTTAGTTTTCTTAATTTACGAGATGTAGCAAACTAAGTGAATTTTTTTCCCCTGCAAATAAATGTAGAAGGAAAGAGTAAAAGAAAATAGCTGAATGTTTTTGAATCATAAAATCTCGTAGACTGTAATTCACTAAGGATAATGAATCCCTAAATATAGGTGTGTGCAATCGAGACCCGTATTCATAATATACGAGGAATTAAACCTCAGACAACAGTTATTTTGCTTTGGTCAGGGAACATAGCAGTCGACAGGCGTGATGGTGGTGTCGGGGGCCTCACCTCGGGTCGCCCTCTTCTTAGCCAGTCACTGAGGTTTGTGAGGTCAGGCGGGGTTAGTTGCCAAGCCAGTGGCGGCGACGTTCCTACCTTTTGGTGTCGACCGACTTTTAGGTCCTTTTTGTAGCATTGCATAGTGTGTGCGCATGTACGACGAAGAGTTGGGGATGGGTTGCTGTAATGTAACGGCGGCAACTATTCTCCATCATAACATCACTATAAGGCATCACACGGCACCATTACCACCACAAAAACAATACATCACAACTAACACACCACACACCACACACCACACACCACACAACGTTATATAACAAATTCTCCTCCTTTGCACTCTACGGAACTATCTCATACACGCATTTTATTTGGCGCTTAATAACTGTTGACTTTCTATTATTACTGTACACCCTTCACTCTCCAGTCACACACACACACACACACACATACACGAGGCCGCACACACAGGTCGTAGGTTCGAGGCCCATTCAACCTTCTCTCTCTCTCACTCCCTCATTATCACAGAATCTCCCTGCAGCATCCTCTCTTGCATGCCTTTCAGCACCTTCTGTCGGGCCTCGTGGGAACCGAACCACAGGTATTGGTGCCTCGGCTTTCCCCCGCCAGCTAAGGTCGCCTGGTCCGCACGCTCCTGGCTACTACGTGCACCAGGAGTGTCTTTGATGGTTGCATGTATTTGCCTTGTTACTGCTGGGTGTCGCGGCTGATGGATGGACCCTGAAATTGCTCGCGAGTAGAGGGAGAAGAGAGGAGAAGGGAGAGGAGAGGGGATATGCGAGGAGAGGAGAGGGGAGAAGAGAGGAGAGGGTAGAGGAGAGGAGAGGAGAGGGGAGAGGAGAGAACAGAACAGGAGAGGAGAGGGGAGAGGAGAGGAAAGGAGAGGAGAGGAGAGGAGAAGAGAAGAGAGGGGATAGGAGAGGGAGGAGAGGAGAGGAGAGGAAGGAGATATAAGAGGAGAGGAGAGAGAAGATGAGAAAGGAGACGATATGAACGTTTGTTTGTGTGTAGGAAATGTTAGATAAATTAAGCAAACTATCATTGTTCTCGTAGTTATTAGCTAGGGAATAATTTTCAGAATTCATTGCTGGTATTGAAAGCTGAATTTCCTTTTATATTTCGTATATAAACAGCACAAATTTCTTCTTTCTTTTTACTTCGTGGAGTAATATGTGATACTTTAAATTTACGTCAAGGTAAAATGTTTCGATGCAATTTATGATTTTAGTTGAGCATTGAAAAAAATGTATTAATTTACCGGACCTTTTAAGAATAACATCCGAGTCATTATATCCGTTGAGTATTTTTGATGTCTGATATATTTTCCAGACACACGCAGAACCATTCGTCTTACTGAACACAGAAACTGGTTATTCGAGTTCGTACAGATGCTAAATAAAAAAAAATTAAGTTAGGTTTTAATTGTACCAAATTATCTATCGCATAACATATCCTACGAATTTTATAGACACGAACTTCAACTATGTCAAGTGTCTCGAACCTCAGCATTAACATTTTTCCCTTTGAAGTCGAATTAAAACCTGAACCAAATTGAGACTGGTTACTTAATTACTTGTAACGCATGGACTGCAAGGAGGTACACTGGAGGAGAGGCTGAGGTCTTAGAAAGTCGATTTACACACTGACCGAGGCTTCCAAGAATGTGACGTCACTCTGGTCGGCATGTTGTCTCAGGCGAAAAAGAAAGAAAGAAAATATCCGCGCGTAATGACGTTACTTTCCACAGTCGAAATACCTTACGGGCACATAAGTGAGATGGCAAGCTTTGAGTACCTTCCTCGGGTGTGGCTGGAGAGACAGGTAGGAGGTAGAGAAGAGAAGACAGGTAGAGGTAGAGAAGAGAAGAAGTAGAAAAGAAGACAGGTTGAGGTAGAGAAGAGAAGACAGATAGAGGTAGAGAAGAAGTAGAGAAGAAGACAGGTTGAGGTAGAGAAGAGCAGACAGGTAGAGGTAGAGAAGAGAAGACAGGTAGAGAAGAAGACGACAGGCAGAGGTAGAGAAGAGAAGACAGGTAGAGGTAGAGAAGAGGTAGAGAAGAAGACGACAGGTAGAGTAGTAGAGTGAAGACAGTGAGAAAAGAGAAGCAAGGTAGAGAGAAGACAGGTAGTCAAGGGAACTAGGACAAGTGAGAGCAACTTTGGTAGGAACTGAGAGGTGGTAAGGAGAATACAGGTCGAGTAGAGAAGAAAACAGGTGAGAGGAGAGAAGAGTAGAAGAAGAAGGTAAAAGGTAGAGGAGAGAAGAAGAGGTTAGGAAAGGAAGACGGTTGAGAAAAGATAAGTTAGGAAGAAAGTGGTAGTGAAGAAAGGAAGTAGAAGACAGGTAAGAGAAGGGTTAGAGAAAGGAATTTAGATAAGTTGGTGAGGAAGGAAGAAGACTACGTAAGGTGATCGTTGACACATTAGAGAGAAGGTTATAATCCACAGAGGTAGAGGAAGACCATTCGTGTGAGTCAGAGAATGGAGGGATAGTGAGGAAGGAGGGGGAGAGAGGGATCAGTGGAAGTAAACTCCTGACTTTACATACCATCGAGGAGAGTAGTGTAGAGAGGGATTACCGATGACAGCAGTCCCTAGGTAGTCAAGGGTTTTTGAACGATTTTTTTAGTAGTGAAGTTTATTTTTCATTAATTAGACAACGTGCAACTTTGGAGAAAACTGTGCTTAGAAACCCGGATTGATACTTATGAGGAGAAGAGAGAGCAGAAGAGTACTGCTACGATAAGAGAGGTTGATATGCCACAGAGGAGGAGAGAATAGCGCAGACGAGGGAATGGAGGTAGGAGGAAGGAGGGAGGAAGGAGAAGGATGGAGAGATCAGACCTCTGTTCTAGAGGTAGGTGAGGGAGGAGTGATGACAGCAGCTCGAGGTTAGCGGTGTTTGTTACTTTTTTTGGTGAGTTTGTTACTTTTTAGTTACGAGAGTGGACTTGGGCGAACTCTGAGTGAAATGAGACTGCGTGACTATGTGAGTAGAGGAGGAGAGGAGAGAGTAGGAGGAGAGAGAGTGAGGATGAGGAGAGAGGAGGGAGGAGGAGAGAGTGAGGAGAGATGAGGAGTGGGAGTGAGGAGTGAGGAGTGAGGAGTGAGTGAGTGAGTGTGAGTGAGTGGAGTGAGTGAGTGAGTGAGTGAGTGAGTGAGTGAGTGAGTGAGTGAGTGAGTGAGTGAGTGAGTGAGTGAGTGAGGGAGGGAGGGATATTGGTCACGGTGATACTATGCATACATATACTTTATTTTTCACCTTATGTTCTTCCTTGATCCGTTTAGTTTAAAAAATCTTGACATAATTTCAAGTCCTTATTTTCATATTTTTGGTTCTAGTTGCTGAACACTGGTAGTTTAGCCATCATTTTGTCTTCGTGCATATGATTCCTTGACCACAGTTATATTGTTTCAACCTGGATGCTAAATATCTCTTCATTTTTTTCTTTTTGCATGATTAATGTGCACCTACCTATTCATACCCTATTTAGCGTGCCTAATATGTGTGAGAATGCGTTACCTACGTATTTGGGCTTCGATCATTCACTCACAGACGACTCGGTGTTTCCTTCTGCCTTATGAGATAGTCGACAAATATTATCCTTTGTGAAATAAACAGAGGTATTTAGGATGTCACAGTATTCCTTGGTATGCTAGTGCGAAGGGGTAGAAATGTTTGTATATCAGCTACAAACCCGAACTTTGACCTCAGAAGTTAATATGAATACTGTCGCAAAGCATACTTTAGCAAATGTCCCTCAACATTTTTAAGAGGCGCCTTGCTTAATATTAACAAATCACGTGGCTCTGAATTCTGGCTTGAGGTCATACTTTCCAATGTGTCTTTTTTTTCTCTTCGTCCACTGTGAAAGACGCGGTGTGACGGAGGGCACGCAGGGGGGTGGCTGGATTTGGACTCACCCGACAAGAGGGAAATGTCAGAGGGAGAGAGAATTTGAGATCCTGAACTACGCTAATCCAAACTTTCGCCGCTACGCCTTACACTACAATGCTACGCCCTTCAGATGTGTCATAGTCCTCTCTCTCCTCCTCTGGCTTCTCTGGCTTCTCCGGCTTCTTCTAGTCCTTGCGATAATGGTGGAAGCGGTGGCTGCGGTGGCGGTGGGGGTGGTGGGGGCAGCCTGTCTTCCCTCCCTGTGATGGGTTGAACACGCTCGCTGTCCGCTCTTGCTTGCTGGCTCTCCTATCATCAGCAGAATGATAAGGTGGGAGTCCTGGCCAAGTGAAAGGTTGTGTGTTCGCCAGAATTTGTGAGGCGCGGTAGTGATGGTTGATTGGTGCGCTGGTGTGTGGTGGTGATGTTAATGGTGATTGTGTCTGGTTGGTGTGGACTGGCCGCTGGTTGCTGGGTGGTAGGATATTTCTGCTCATCAGCTAAGCGTATGGTTAAGATAATAGGATAGGGATGATGGTGACAATATTTCGCTAATGACGTAGCGGTGGTTGTGATGACGAGTTGATGATATGGGTAACGTAATGCAGGTGGGCAGGTGGTTTAATGAGAGGTGATGCGTTCCTGTTTTGTGATTGGTTTGCAGGCATAATGATTAGTAGGTGTCGTGGCTAAAATGTATTGGTGAGGTAAGGCAGGAGGATAAATGAAAATACGAGTTGGAGAAGAAGGAAAAGATGAAGGAGGTTGAGGTTGAGAGGGAAGAGAAAGAAGAGAAGTGGCAGTAAGGTTTAGGAAAAGGAATAGGAGGTGAGGAGGCAAAGAAGGATAAAAAGATGAGGATATAGAAACAGCAGCAGCTATAAATAGACCACTATTAGTAACATAAGTGGTGACGGCGGCTGCAGTGACGTCAACATATGACAGAAAGAAGCTAAAGGGAAAAGAACAAACACAGGAAGACTACAAATGGATAGCAGAAAGAAAATAATAAAGCAAATGCATATTGATCCTGTCTTGAAACCATTGAAATTTTGATTTGGTTTTGTATCTTTAAGCGGGGATCATCTTGCTTACTGTATCATGTATCCCCATTGTACTTGGATATCGCTAAACTCTCTTCAAGGAGATGACTGTGGTGCGAGACTGTGTATATCGGCACGGTACGGAGCGGGTAGGAGGGGGGCGGGGAAGCTGTCGAGGAGGTAAGGGACGGGACAGTAATGGAAGTGATGGCAGCGTATCACCTTGTTGGATCGATCTATAACTGCCTCCGGTAAACTGTAAATTCCGGGCGACCTTGCTCCTCCAACACTAACTGACTCACTCACCAACGAAGGATTTGATTTTATCTGGATATATATTGCTAAAATGAAAAATATGTCGCGTAATTCATGTAGATAGTTTAGTATCGAGAGTTATTGAGTGATATATTTACTGCTGCAAGGTAATACTGTTCTATAAGTACATATACGCTCTTGTTATGGTGTGTTATATTACCTGCAGGAGTATTTTGTTATAGAAAAGAAGGGAGCATAACCAAATAATATCAGTATGGTCCTATTCACTGTCATCACGTCTATAATTACTAATATAAAAGTAATAATAGTTAAATTGAAAATCATAATTACTACTACTAATAATGCATAATGTCTATTGAATGTTATTTTAGCGAAACATGGGTAGTGTATTGTATTACTTAATATAACGTCCCCTCTCCCTCCACCACGAACACATGAGGAGGGCAAGGAAGTGCAAGTTAACGTGGGTATATTGGTATTTGACTAAGAAATCGTACATATTAATGGTCTCTTATGGATAGCGTAACATGTAAACCTTGTGATTGATCGTGCTATTAAGGGTTGTGATGGTACTTATAAGGGAGAGTCACAGACCACCTCCACCGCCTCGAACATCTAATCGTAGGATCGTGAGTTCCACATTAGCTGCGGACCTCCTGCACTTGTGTTATACCCTGTATGGGGCGGTTCATCACAGGTATAGTATTTTATATTATCTCATTTTTAGTCCCGAATCGTGCATCAGGTTTGTGCAAATCTAAAATGCTGTATTTGTTCATTTTGATGGAAAGTCGTGAACAGAGACCTTTATTCCTGATCGATAAAAAGTTAGCTAATATGTGAGGAAAAGGCAGGTGATAATATAGTAGATAAAGGGTTGACGGACAGGACAGGTGATCTGCTGGAGTTTATTGAAAGTCGAGTTGAAGAGGATGATGATAATAATGAAGATGAAGATGAATGATGATAGATAAGAATAAAAGGAATGAATAAGATAACGCGTAAAATAATAATAACGAATAAATAAATGCGTTAAAAGAAAGTGATCCTCTCTATCGTGTATGAAGAGTGATTTCAATGTATTATACAAAAAGTGATCCTTTCAATACTGCATCACCGCCCAAAACTTCTTGAACTTGTGTCGCCTTAATTCGTTTTCGGTTCTTAGTTCCTTTGCAGGTGTTTGCCTTAAAAGAAGCTGGCGGGGGAAAAAACTACAGTAATACCATCATGATTGGCTGGTAGAGTGACGTGTGGTGCTTATAGATATAAATAAATATATACTTCATCTTCTTTAATGACATAATTGACTGGCGCATATGAGTATTATGTCAGATTTCAACGATGGGGCGAGTTTATTAACAATTTGAGCTATTATAATTCTTTGAGCAAATGAAAATATGATTAGAAAAAATAGCTATGTCTAATATTATAAATGATTCAGAAATTCTAGCCAAAAAAAGACTGGTTTGGGAGCCGAATATATGTTAAATTGTTTATGAAGCTATCTTATCTATGAAGTCTATCTATGAAATCTATGAAGGCTTGAGTTGTGTTCAGCGTAGGAAGGGGAGGCATCGCGTCTTGGGAGGAGAGGGAACGACCTCCAGTCACTGATACCAAACGACACAATCAACAAACTGAACGACACAATCAGATGCCACTCAGTCCTCGTCGAGAGATTAAGAGACCAAAGAAAAAAGATATGCTATTTGATTTGACGGGGAAGGTCGACATCACCACTTGGTATTTATACACAAATTTACCCACATGAAGTTTATCAGACGATTTGACTGCCGCCTGAGGGAGTATTAAGGCCTCAGGGGGGGTGTCTAGTGGTCTTCATTCTCATTAGAGCTTATGTTCACTTGTACCCAATCCAAAGGACATACTGAGACGCGAAGAAAAAAAATGCTGCTCCAGAATTCGCCAAGGCTTGTCATACGCAAATCTACTCTGAGCACTTATACTTTGACATGTTATTTTTACTTTTTTGTGTATTTCTTATCGTGTGTCAGGTTTGTGTTAGGCATGGATCAGGTTGTATATCTTCTTAGAGGCATATATAATTTTGATAGTTGGAGGTAATTCGCTTGCTTGACTATCTTTCTCCTTATGTTCGTCCTCGCAATTACTTGTTATCATATTCTATTACGTCCATTCGTTCAAAGAGTCAAAGGGACAGAAAACGTACAATGAATCAGTGAGTGAATCTTTCTTTATCTGTGTTGTGTCAGTCTATCTGTCAGTCCGTCGGCTTGTGTGTATCCTCATCTATTGGTCTGAATGCATGTTTATGTTTATATTTGTATCTACCGCTCTCTCTGTCTGTATGTATGTATGTCTGTCCATGTAGAAAATAATACGTAGGCTCTGTACTTATCTTACGTACTACAAAAATTTATATCAATGTAGCATCATTGCTGTATTTGTGGACCTGTTCTTCCCTGGTTGATATCATTATCTCGTCTCGTTTTTATCATCAAATATTATTACGTGGGTAACAACAGCCCTGCCTAGCACTTCTATTATACGAACCAGTGTTACTATAGAGTGAAGAAACGCGAATTTTAGCTTCAGAGTACATTAAGCTTTACTATAAACATTATTTCGTAGTCTGATTCATCCACTGCTTAGTAATTGAGTGATGTTTGAGTACAGCAAATTGAATGCGTGGTTGTGATAACGGTTGTGAATTTATATCACTGTTTTGTTTTTATTTCTCTGAGGTTTTCTCCTTCACCAATTATTCACGTCGAAACTTCAGGCAGATCAAGGCAGCCAGGGCCACTCACGACTACTTTGACAGGGAAGACTTGACGACACAAGTGCTTTTCTATCTTGTCAATTTGATTCTCGACAGACCGTCTCTTCGCCGTCACCGTCAACGTCATCTTATTGATTATTTTGCAAGCCATCAATGTATGAAATTAAGAAAGTCAAATTCCTTTTAGTCTGAATCACGAGAACTCTTGTTGCTTGCTGATGGTCCTTCATGTTTTTGAGGTCGAGTCAATTCACTTCATTGTCTGTTGAATCCCCTATAGCTTAAAAAAATCAAAGAATCGGACAGTCGTTATCGCGTGGAGTGTTTGAGGGTGTCGGTTCACGCGCTGGGCTGCCAATCGGATGTCCTGATGAGTGACGTCGCATCCTGGGAAGAGATGTCGGGGAAGGGAGGTCTCGGTTATTGTATTCCGTTCTTTTGGGTTAGGAAGAAGTTATCAACGCGAGATGGAGTAAGAGAGTACGTCTATATCTTTGAACTCTTTGAATGACAAAAAAAAAATCTGAGACACTAAAGCGTAATGCAGCATCGCCTAATAACTACTAAAGACATTATCAGAGACTAGAGCATGGACTGGCTTTATTATTACTGAAAAGAATCACTGATATGTTGTTCTTAGTATCATACCTTCGCCAGCCATTGCCAAACACGAACTTGTGGCGAATAACAAGACTCGAAGGTCACAACAATTTATAATAGATGTAATGTAAGCGTCTGTTCTGTAAACTAAAAATCATCTCTTCTGGTAAGTCATGTTCTCTATGTTCTCTATATAGACACTTGGTGCGGAGTAGCGTTTAAGATATTAAGTGAAATAATAGCGCTCTTATGATATTAGCAGAAACATGTTTGTAACTATGAGGATACAGCAACGTAATAATTTGTTGCACCTACAAAGTGTGACGTTGCATGACCATAAATTGTACATTCATTTGCTGCTGTTATAAACTTGTTGTACTTGTTGTTGTACTTGTATTACTTGTTGCTTAAAGTTGGTCTATCAGTAACTGTATTGCTGTCGTTAGATGTCATTTGGATGTGGATACATAACTCTTGCACGTACTTATCTCTCTTTTTTTTTCTCTTACTCTCTCTTTCTCTCTCGCTATCTATCTTTCTCTCTCTCTATCTCTATCTCTTTCTCTTTCGTCAGTCTTTAGCTGATTGTTCCTTCACACTGTGTCGCTCTTGCCTTGTCAAGCGTCAAGCGTCTGTACCACGTCTCAGTTATCCCCAGACTGGTATTAGTATTCATGTATGCATGTATTCACCTGTTTTATTTATTCCTCCTCCTCTTCTTCCTCCTCCTCCTCCTCCTCCTCCTCCTCCTCCTTCCCCTCCTCCCCCTCCTCCTCCTCCTCCCCCCCTCCTCCTCCTCCCCCTCCTCCTCCCCCTCCTCCTCCTCCTCCTCCTCCTCCTCCTCCTCCTCCTCCTCTTCCTCCTCCTCCTCCTCCTTGCCTCTCCACACATCAAGAATTTGTATGTCTGTTGACTATATTATCAGTCCTGACATGTATAATTATAGGCGAGAGAGAGAGAGAGAGAGAGAGAGAGAGAGAGAGAGAGAGAGAGAGAGAGAGAGAGAGAGAGAGAGAGAGAGAGAGAGAGAGAGAGAGAGAGAGAAGAGAGAGAGAGAGAGAGAGAGAGAGAGAGAGAGAGAGAGGAAGGACACCCCCAAGAGGCTGTGCTGTGGAGGGTCCAGTAATGACAGGTTAAATGGAAATATGTTGAGCGTATTTACGAGTGCATTGCAGTAAAACCGTTTTTCTTCTGCGTTACGTTAAGTTAAAAGAATATAACTGAAACAGCTCTTATTGAACTGTTCTTTGTTAAGTTGCCTCTACGCCGTAATTTCCTTACAGATGTTATAAAATCTTTAAATAACGTTGCTTATGACGCTCCACTTATACTTATATTACTACTAACTGCAGAGAGAGAGAGAGAGAGAGAGAGAGAGAAGAGAGAGAGGAGAGAGAGAGAGAGGAGAGAGAGAGAGAGAGAGAGAGAGAGAGAGAGAGAGAGAGAGAGAGAGAGAGAGAGAGTGAGCGATAGAGAGAGTGAGCGATAGAGAGAGTGAGCGATAGAGAGAGTGAGCGATAGAGAGAGTGAGCGATAGAGAGCGAGCGATAGAGAGAGTGAGCGATAGAGAGAGTGAGCGATAGAGAGAGTGAGCGATAGAGAGCGAGCGATAGAGAGAGTGAGCGATAGAGAGCGAGAGAGAGAGAGAGAGAGAGAGAGAGAGAGAGAGAGAGAGAGAGAGAGAGAGAGAGAGAGAGAGAGAGAGAGAGAGAGAGAGAGAGAGAGAGAGAGAGATTCTTTTTAAAATACATTTCACTGTTATTATAAGTTGGGTTCGGGTGATACCATCTTAATCGGAGCCTCGAAGTGGGACGCGGATTGGCTTGGAGTTCAGCTGACAATTTCCTACTCGATCTCGGGCGGCCAGAGATTGGCTGGGGCGATGGAGGTGTTGGTCCAGAGCGCGTACTATCGGTAAGGCAGGGTGAGAAGAAGCAATTAAAGCAACATTGTCTCTTATCCCACTCTGGATTAAGATGTGGGGCGGGGGACAGGGGTGGGTTGAGGCAGTGGTGGTGGTGGTGGCTTGTGAAATTTGCTTATTGGGGGTTGTTATCTGGGAAATGTTTCTTTAATAACTCCTTTTGTTGTTGTGGTGGTCATTTTTGCATTATCTCTCTCTCTCTCTCTATCTTTCTCTCTCTCTCTCTCTCTCTTCTCTCTCTCTCTCTCTCTCTCTCTCTCTCTCTCTCTCTCTCTCTCTCTCTCCTCTCTCTCTCTCTCTCTCTCTCTCTCTCTCTCTCTCTCTCTCTCTCCCCCCCCCCCGCTCTCCTGTCTCCTGTTTTTATAGAGGTGATTTTGTGGTTCCATTGAATTAACAGTTTTTGTTTCTGCCTTTTATTCGTTGCTCTATTATTTTTGTCTGTGTATGGGTGGGTAAGAGAGAGAGAGAGAGAGAGAGAGAGCGAGCGAGAGAGAGAGAGAGAGAGAGAGAGAGAGAGAGAGAGAGAGAGAGAGAGAGAGAGAGAGAGAGAGAGAGAGAGAGAGAGAGAGAGAGAGAGAGAGAGAGAGAGAGAATGCATATCTTTCCAGTTATAATTATTTAGTTTTTACTAATGTTTTATTTCAGTACCATTAGCATGTAGGGTCGAAGCTACCATCCCTCCCTTGAACACATATCAGCCTCCTTACTTGCATCCTGCCTTCCAAGAAATCCATATGGAGATCTCAGATAATTCAGTATGTGGGAGAGCTTAATGTTACGCCTCCACCACAGGCAGATGGTGATTCAGAATATCAGTAATTAATCTCTATCTACGCTAGAAATTTACTTTTAATTATGTTTCACTGCATTTTGACGACGGGGTATAAACCAGAGTTGTGTTGTTATTAAAATCACCTAACGATTCTTCTAATACAGCTTTATCACTGGGTCGTTTAATCGCAAGGGTAGTTAGGGTAGATTATATGACCCTTAATTCCAACCACGAGACTTTTGTAGGTTAATTATCACTTTCTTCAATAACAAAGCTGCAATAGTTAGCAATAGTAAAGATGGGGCCATGCGCTATGCTGCGCGTGGCCTCGGTCTTCATCTCCGTCCCATTACCCCTCGAGCCTGCTGTGGTGGGTGAGAACCCGCAGGCTAGCGTGACATCCGGGTTACCACAGTTACCTTCCCGAGGTTTCCCCAGGTACCCATTTATCGACCATCCTCGAAAGGAATGACGAACTGCTGGGTGGGTTGACGCCGACTTGCCCTGGCTCGTATTCAAACCAGGGCCCTCGTAAATAGGCGAGCTAGCCACTACACCACGGAGGCCTCTCCTTCTCACCTTCCTCATTAGATCCCTTCCATTCCTCCACCCAGCTTTTTACATCCTTGGGAATTTGTTGATCACGCGCTACAAACTCGAGGGTGCCTCAGAATCCCTCCTTTTTACCTCCTCGCTCACTGGCTTCCTCGAGGTTTCATTCTCTTATTGTTTCAGCATAACGGAAGGAGCACCGGCCCGGAACTGCCTCGCATGTAATGGCCCACCTGCTGCGTCACCCTTCCTCTCTTTATCATTGCCGGTTATATTACAATTGGCTGGAGCGGTGTGGCTTGCGCTAGGCTGGAAAGGGATGGGTTGTTTCACTGGGCTGGACTTGGGGTGTGGCTTGGTGAAGGGGGATAGGCTAGCCAGTGTTATTAAGCTAGTAGGTCTTAGGTAGAAGCGAGGAAAGTGGGTGTGGATTGAAAGGAGGAAGATGGCTATGAAGAGTAGTTATCCTGCATACTTATGTGGAGAGAGAGAGAGAGAGAGAGAGAGAGAGAGAGAGAGAGAGAGAGAGAGAGAGAGAGAGAGAGAGAGAGAGAGAGAGAGAGAGAGAGAGAGAGAGAGAGAGAGAGAGAGAGAGAGAGAGAGAGAGAGAGAGAGAGAGAGAGAGAGGGAGAGTAATTTTTTGCTTTACGAATGTAGACTGTTCTTTGATTATACTATTTGCACGAAGGTCTGGAGTTTTTGTCTGTGTGTTTTGGAAAGTATCTAATCAACTTGCAATACAGTGTGGTACTTATTTTCTTCCCACTTTTTTTTGTAGGTTCGAAAAACGACTTTGCAACACTGTGTTTGTGTGAAAGTTTTGTTGTGTTCGATTGGGCTTCTTCTCTATTCAATACCTGCTTTAATAAATTTTTCTTAGGTCCCTTTTCTTCTGGTATATTATTTTTTTTCTCACACTGTCAGTCCTCATCAGAACCAGTATATCATCTAGCCTCTTGTAAATGTTTCTAGTAATTCCACTTTCGTCAACAATGGCATGTGGATAGATTTTACTAACCTTGCGTCTTTCTTTCCCTGTATCTCCCTCTCTCATTAGGATTCTTTTTTTTTCTTTCATATCTTTCTCAATGGATATTTTTGTTTCTGCTTTCCATCTCATGAGTATTGAGTGAATCTGGCTGTTTTTCGGACTCATATATCTTGTATCTTTTGTGTGTGTATCTGTGTATGAACGTTAGGGTATGTCAGTGTCAGAGAGAGAGAGAGAGAGAGAGAGAGAGAGAGTTAGAGAGAGAGAGTTAGAGAGAGAGAGAGAGAGAGAGAGAGAGAGAGAGAGAGAGAGAGAGAGAGAGAGAGAGAGAGAGAGAGAGAGAGAGAGAGAGAGAGAGAGAGAGAGAGAGAGAGAAAGAGAGAGAGAGGACATTTAGGCGTAGGTGGAGGAGGGTGTTCCAGGTGTGTGTGTAGGTGTGTGTCAGGTGAGGCAGAGTTAATTAGAGGCAGGTGTATAATATATGCATCCTCAGCCGTTGACAATGGAGGTGCAAATACGTTACAAAAATAATCTGCCACTGAATGAGGAAAGATAAATACTCAGTGTAAATATTGTAGTTATTTTTTTACAATAAAATAACGTTTAGGTCTTGAACAAAAACTAGGTGACATTTTTTTTTGTTAAAGAAGACACGTGATACTTTTTTTTTCTTTTTAGTTAGCGAGTTTATTCTACTACGTAATCACAATAAATTTTTTCTTATGCTCTTTTCACATTTTTGAGATGATGTGGTTAGTTCTACACATTCTTTTAATTATTATATGAACGTTATTGCAATTTTCTTGACGTGTTTAGTTTTCTCTTCATTTTTTTTATCCTATCTCTTTCCTCCTTTCTCCTTTTCACTTTCTACACATTATGTTGTCATGGGAATTCTTTTTAACTTATTGTAAATCCTCTTTTTTCTTACTTTTTTTTCGATTTTTTTTCAGCCATCTACTTTCTAATATGGCTTCCTCGATTACCGCCTCTCTCCCTCTCGCCCTTCTTACGTTCTTTCTTTTTATATTCATTACTTTGTGTCCTTTCTTTTTTTTGTCTTTCTTCTACCAATTATAATCTTCTTTCCCACATTCCTTCTCTCTTATATCATGTTTTTTCTCATCATTCCATTATTTCTCCTTGCCTTCTCCATCATTATTCATGTTCATTAAGGTGAGAATTTTTTTTTTTTATCATTTCCTTCCTCCCTACTTTTATTTTCTCCTCCCATCCATTTTTTTTACCTCGAGCTTTACTTCTTTTCCCTCCTCGTGTCCTTATATTCTAATTCCTTTTAATCCAGGTATTTAATTTCTAGAATAGCTTTAAAATTCTTTGTATACTGGTGGTTCTCCTCCTCCTCTTTGCCTTTCTTCCTTACTTTTATCTCTCACTTTATCAAATTAATGACGTTGGATATCATGATTGCTTTATTTAGGAAGAATATGCCATTTTGGAATTACAGTAAACTCTTTTATGGACGAAAAGAAATTGTAAAGTATCGAGGCACATGATCCACGCAGCGTCTTTCCTATTTATTCTCCGTAAAATTTGTGTTTGTCGGCTGGCGTAAAGGTCGAGTTATTAGGGTCACGTGGTAACCTTTCCCAAACTTGCCTCTTGAAATATTTTTGGTTGTTCCCCCGATGAAGCATTCCCGGCCTTAAGGAGGTCCATCGTTACCACCAAGTTCCCGCCGCCCGACGCAAGACATGATCACCAATTTGTCACGCGTTACGTCAATCGAGTCGTAAATCATCAGATGTAACGAATGTCTTGATCCACTCGCCAAGTCTTCATAGTCTTTCTCTCTCAAGCTACATTGAGGCACCTTTTCTTGAGTATTTAATTAAGCTGTTGCACAAATTAAAGGAAGAATAGCTGGATTGCCTCGCGGAAATACACCTTAGGCGCCAAGGCATTAGGACAGTTTCTCCGTAGTGCTCAACTCGTGAAAGGATTTGAAACTCGTGTCGCAAATTTTTTTCTATTGAGTTAATGATAACACAGTTGGGTTTAATTATCCAGAAAAGCGAGAGAGCGGCATGTCGATGGCTCACACGCCGAGGCTGGGGCGGCAACTTGAGAAGGATCATTTGGTGTCGTAAATATTGATAATGAAAACATCTTCATTAATTTATTAACGACATTTCTGAACTTCGTGCGGGTCCTGCCGAGGCCGCCTCCGGGGAGGTACAGGACCACAGGCCTTGCTGACAGGCTATACAAAGATCATAATCCTCTAACACTTTGTAAAATGCAGATGAAGTTCTCAAAGAGGTCTGTGCACCCGAAGAGGAAAAATGATCCTTAAGTTGCATGTACAAGCGAACTAAGATATCTAATAAATACAAGTTTGGAAAACCGAGCATTAGGGAGGCAGCACCCAAGGCCGAGAACCCCGTGTTTCAGGGGCGGGCAGGATGGGCGAGGGTGGTGTCACGGGTGGGGTCTTGGGCGGGGTGTGGGAGGCAGGACCCGGACCGCCTGGCTCCTCTGAGGCAGGACTCGTGAGGGAGGACTGTCATTACCGAGGCCAGGGGGTAATCCGGCCAGGCAGCGGGTTGTTAGCATAAAGTATTGGAGCGAGGCCCGGGGAAGGCACCAGGGAGGGCTGAGGGGCGGGGACGGGGCCTTACAAAGCTCACAAAGAGGTGATCGCCGCGGGCAGCGTTTTCGCCAGTGATATATATCCTGGTGGAATGTAGTGGACGCGTGGTGTGGCTGTTAGTTGGATTTAAACACACACATGCTTGGACTGGTAAACTAAATGATGGACTGACGTGCTCTAGATGCATCAACTATTATATATGGCATTAACTATGTTACGTGTGTGTGTGTACATAAATGTGTGTGTGTGTGTGTGTGTGTGTGTGTGTGTGTGTGTGTGTGCGTGTGCGTGTGCGTGTGCGTGTGCGTGTGCGTGTGTGTGTGTGTGTACGTGTTTAACTGTTCATAATAACAATTCAGTTTTGATTAATTTCTTACATTCAAAATATTCTAGCAGCCCTGATTTCGCTGTTATTGAATGAAAAGCAGGACCATTTGAGTAACTAAATCAATCATGATGACAACGCATCACCGCAAACTGGTCTGTCTCAGTTTCGTCCTCGCAACCTGAACTCTCGCGGCTACTGTCTCAAGGCTGAGCTTCTTAACAAAATTGCAATAAGGAAGTACTGTTCATAACACATTTTTGCATGCCTTATTGTTTGTCCAGTGAATCAATTATTATGTCTACGTATTATCAGATAATACGTAGACATGATCTCAGATTTTCTTACCTGTGTGCGGATGAGAACATTGAAGTTGTAGTAACAATGCTGCAGAACCCATGGAGCCTCATTGCTTGATTTACTAAACGACATATGCATGGGAGTCGTTGATAAAACCAGCTTTTTTTTGAGTGATTAATATATGTTCTGAATCAATGGGTGGGGTTGTCAGTAGGCCTGAAGGGAGTGGAAAGCTTCCTGACACTTTACCTCAGCATTTGTATCTTCACAAAGCTCATCTTATGCTCATCAATGCTCTTCACAATGTAACTTATACAATGATCTCACTTTTCCTTTCATTTCTTCAACATTATATTTCATTCTTTTTGCGATATATGTTGCTGGGCAATCGCCAGTGAAATTTAAAATCATCTCTTTATGTATCGGATGTGGCTGTAGGTGTCATCTTTTATAAACACACACACGCACACACACGTACACACACACACACACACACACACACACACACACACACACACACACACACACACACACACACACACACACACACACACACACACACACACACACACACACACACACACCTACTCCGTCTCCTTCACTCCCCTATCTATTCATCTGCCTTATCAGAAGAGCCTCGGTGCACTGTCTTATCTCCCGCCAGATCTGTGCCAGGGGACGGGACGGGGGGGGGGGGGCGACGAGGCGGGCGGCAGGGGGGGTATAGGGGGACAGGGGGATACAAGGGGGACGGAGGCAGGGTACAGGGGGGCAGGGGTAGGGGGGTACAGGGGGAGACGGGGCTGCTTACTCCACCATAATGTTATAAACTTTTCCTATATTTATTTACAAGCACCAACATGTAGTAGGTAAGGGGAGGAGGGAGGGGCTGTAAGCGATCGATACACGAATTTTCTTGCATCCTATGTTTATGGTTATCAGTTATTTATGTACAGAAAAAAAAAATTGTGGTGCTTGGGACAGTGTAGATGCAGCCTGGTATACATATAGTTATTGCTTAGCTTAGTGTGGAAGTAACATAGCACGGGGCAAAGCATGTGTGTGTGAGTGTGAGTGTGAGTGTGAGTGTGAGTGTGAGTGTGAGTGTGTGTGTGTGTGTGTGTGTGTGTGTGTGTGTGTGTGTGTGTGTGTGTGTGTGTGTGTGTGTGTGTGTGTGTGTGTGTGTGTGTATCCAATAATACATATTTCTCACTACGTTTATTTTTCGGGATCAATTTGTATTTCATTACCATTAATTTGATTTTCCTTCCTTTCAAGTTATCGTTTAGTTTTTTCTCTAGCTTTGGAAACGGAGAGTGGTACTAATGTTCTTTATACTCGACCTTTATTTTGCTCAGATATCTTGCTCCACCAAGTTCATCTAATACGGTGATTTATCCCTCCTTTTATATTGACTCTCATTCTTCTTTGTTTTTGTTTCCCGCCTGGCACGGATCGGGGTGGTGAGAGCTCAGAGAGAAGATACGTTTTTGTCTGTCCTTTTTTTCAGTCTATTTATACCGTTTTTTCTTACATCTTCATTTACTTCAAGATATTTTTTTATGTAACTTATTTTTATCAGTTTATTTATACCGTTTTTTCGTCCATTTTCCTTTCCTTATAGATACTTTTTTCTGTAACTTATTTTTAAGTCTATTTATACCGTTTTTCTTTCCATCTTCATTTCCTTCAAGATACTTTTTGCGGCAACTTATTTTTATCAGTCTATTTATACCGTTTTTTTCTTCCATTTTCCTTTCCTTCAAGATACTTTTTCTGTAACTTATTTTTATCAGTCTATTTATACCGTTTTTTCTTCCATTTTCCTTTACTTCAAGATACTTTTTGCTGTAACTTATTTTTATCAGTCTATTTATACCGTTTTTTTTCCATCTTCCTTTCCTTTAAGATACTTTTTGCTGTAACTTATTTTTATCAGTCTATTTATACCGTTTTTTCTTCCATCTTCCTTTCCTTTATGATACGTTTTTTGTAACTTTTTTTTTAGCAGTCTATTTATACCGTTTTTCATTTCATCCTCAGGTGAGTGTCAGGTCCTTGGAGGGTGAGCAGCATATTGAAGGAGGACTAGGAGGAGGAGGAGGTACCGTGCTGGCCTCCTTAAGTTACTCAAGTAAGTCATTCATGCTCTATATTACCTCCAGTTTATATTTAATCACTTTGTATCCATCACGCGGTTGTTAAGGAAAAAGTGAATAATTATCCTTTCATTTGGCTGTGACTGACGCCCATAAATAAACGTGCAGCATGAAAAGAGGAAGACAAAAAAAAAAAAAATCTTAGCCCTTTAATAATGTCGGGTCACGCTGGCTCCGTAATCACCGAAATTATAAGTTTGTCCAAAAATTTATTTACCGAGGCAACCCATCTCATTTTGAAAGCAAATGAAACACCGGCCTTCGAGTTGAGTTGCGTTGCACATTCGGTGTGTTTATTGCTAAATTAGTGTTTCGTGGTGTTTTTCTTCCCTTAGTGGTAATTAACTCATCAACGAGTGAACGCCGAGTCAATTTATTACCCATCCACGATGAAAGGTCGGCTGATGGTGCATGATTACGTTCCGCTTTTAGTAAATAATACATAAGATATGACTCTATTATCGCTCAGGGATGTGGCGGCCTTAGCGTGGTCGTGGTGATGGAG
The DNA here is from genome assembly GCA_016584305.1 of Chionoecetes opilio. NCBI lineage: Eukaryota > Metazoa > Arthropoda > Malacostraca > Decapoda > Majidae > Chionoecetes > Chionoecetes opilio. Next base: position 114,039 of record JACEEZ010014685.1, on the reverse strand, counting down.
GGGCAGGACCCGTGGTGGTGCCGCTGCTGCTGAAGGGATCCATCGTTGTGCTTTTTAGATCCTTAACTGTGTTCAAGAACTTCAAGAACCTCTCCCTACCCTCCTTCTCTCGTCCTTTCTTCTTTGCCCCACTATCTTCTTTATCATGCTTTTTTTTTGTCTTCTCTTTTTGAAATGTATGGATTAAGCAAAGGAGATTTTCAGCATTCTTTTGAAGCGAAAAAAGTTATTTGTTATATCTAATGAATGGTTTATTTTCTATATGCGTGTTTACGTGTTTATGAGAGTAGTGGATTGGAGTGGATGGTAGTGCAGAGGAAGGCACAGTGGATGATGGTGCGTGGTTAACTAGATCGAGAACTTGCGAAATGGATGAGGCAGGAAGGGTGTGGAAGAGCAAGAGGCTCACGCTAAGTGGGGCGGGGGTGGGTATAAGTAAGTGGGTGGGGGTGTGGGTATAAGTGTGTGGGTGGGTGGGTATAAGTGTGTGGGCGGGTGGGTATAAGTGGGTGGGTGGGTATAAGTGGGTGGGTGGGTATAATTGGGTGGGCGTGTGGGTGTAAGTGTGTGGGTGGGTGGGTGTAAGTGTGTGGGTGGGTGGGTAGTGAGGTGGGCGAAGGGGGAGGGGGCAGTAAGATGGGGCAGGATATGTCGTGCCAGGGAGGAGGCACTGTGTGGGTGGGGAGAATGGAGGGGGCAGGTGGTGGGGGGATAGTAGTTGGCTTGAAGGTGGTTTGGGATCGAAGGGAGGTAATGGGTCAGGGAGGTAATGGGTGAGGGAGGTAATGGGTAAGGGAGGGAATGGGTGAGGGAGGTAATGGGTGAGGGAGGATGGGTGGCGTTGGGGGGGAATGGGGTCAGCATCTGATCGCTCCGGCTCATTACAATACCCCCAACATTAAGCCCTCACGCTTCGGAAGGGCGTGATTGGTTTATTACGCTTGGGGGGAAAGTTAAGCTGTAAGGGTGGGGGCGTGGAGGCAAGCGGGCGTGTGTGATTAATGCAAGGGCGTGCGTGCGTGCCTATTGTTCTTACCCCAAAACAAGCGATGTCAGGGGGAGTGCGAGCAGAAAATATACTGGTAAGAAAATAACGTCTTCATGAGAACATGCAGGGCAGGTGCCTCTGCTTTTATGTGCAAGAGTTTTTGGCTACTGGAGAGGTGAATTTCTGTGTCTATCTTACGCATCGACCCCTCCCTGACCCCTCCCTCTCCCTTGCCTTTTACCTGGTGTCTATTCCCTCCCTGCATGCCTGCCGCCCTTCTCGTGCCGGAGGAATGAGTGGGCGGCTCCTCTCTAGGTCTGGGAAAGAAAATCGTTGTGGGAATATCAGGGACGCCGTCTTTCTTTAAAGATAAAAAAATAAACCAGCACTGCGTTCAGAGTTACAAGGAAAGAGGTCATTCGAGTTCTTGGTTTCCTCATAAACGTCACTAATTATTGTCGACATTTTTCACTTTGAGAGACAAGTAAAGGCGGTTTAGCGAAGTGCTCATGAGAGAAGGTTCCAATTAATCCTGATGATGAACTCAATTAACCGTGTGTTAAGGCCATCGTCTGAACCTTGGGAGTCATTTCCTAATTGTCCCGTAGCGTCTAAGGCAATGTTTTCTCATTATAATATGTTGCTTGTTATGCGGTGGACGTGCCTGCTTATTTGGTTTTTCTTGATAGCTATCCTGAACGGCGCTCACTGCTTTGTTTATTATAAAAGATTAGTCCTTCTTGCCTAATTGTGTAAGGCGGACCCATGCTCGACGGTGGACGGCCGCCTAATATTTGTGTCTTATATCTGACTATGCTTTTATGTGTTTTACTGGATTGTGTTGCGTGCTTACTACAGAGAACGTTTAGCGAAAATGACCACTAACTTGGTTTCAAATGTGTGTGTTTGTGTGTATGCATTAGCTTGTTAGAGAGAGAGAGAGAGAGAGAGAGAGAAGAGAGGAGAGAGAGAGAGAGAGAGAGAGAGAGAGAGAGAGAGAGAGAGAGAGAGAGAGAGAGAGAGAGAGAGGAGAAGAGAGAGAGAGAGAGAAGAGAGAGGAGAGAGAGAGAGAGAGAGAGAGAGAGAGAGAGAGAGAGAGCTGAAATGAGTAGAGAACTGGCTAAATTCGGATGATTTTTTTGTAGGATTTATAATTTGATTTAGTGATGTTTGAACCATGAATGAAACTAGAAAGCGAGGAAGTGGAAAACAGGAAGCAAAACAGGAGTAGTACAAGTTTCATCTGGCATTGTAACCACTTTTTTCTCTCACTGAAGTATAGAGAGCAAAAACTATTGATTATAGATATTAAGAAAAATAAGAGTGATAAGACGTAGATATTTATTGATTTAGAGTCACATGAACGGGATTGTGTAAGGAATTTGCCACGAATCGCTTCAGAATAGTTCAGTTGCATTTAATTTACCCTGTAATTTTGTTTAGATTTTCATATATTGGGTAAAAGTAATTTTCCATGCTCGATCAACACCACCTCCAACTACTTTCCTTCATTCCACAATCATCACTCCAGCATAATTTTCCTTCCTATTAATTTTCGCACACACACACACACCCACACACAAAACACACACACACACACACCCACACACACAAACACCCACACACACAAAAACACACACACACAAAAACACACACACACACACACACACACACACACACACACACATAAACACCCACACACACACACACACACACACACAAACACACACACACACACATAAACACCCACACACACCCACACACACACACACACACACACACACACACACACACACAAAAACACACACACACACACACACACACACACACACATAAACACCCACACACAAACACCCACACACACAAAAACACACACACACACACACACACACACAAACACACACACACACACATAACACACACACACACACACACACACACACACACACACACACAAACACACACCATATTTGTAAGAGGATTAATGGAAGAGCAAAGAGCAAGAAAACAAAACAAAAATATTTCTCCTTTGCAGCCTCAACTTCCCAATAATGGAGAGAAGTGGAGGAGGAGGAGGAGAGCTAGGAAGAGTTTGGCAGGTGTGAGGAGGAGTGGAATTAAGAGGAATAGGAGAAGAAGAAGGATGGGAGAGGGAGATAAGTTTGGGCTGAGAAGAGAGATGGGTGCTGCTGTGAGTGAGAGTTGGGGGACAGCTCGGGCCAAAGAACTGTGGTGTGTCATGCTATCATTAACTCACGCTGCTGAGGGTTGTAAGATGTATTTATGAGCCTGGAAGGAAGAAGTGGAGGATCTCTCTCTCTCTCTCTCTCTCTCTTTCTCTCTCTCGCTCTCGCTCTCGCTCTCGCTCTCTCTCTCTCTCTCGCTCTCGCTCTCGCTCTCTCTCTCTCTCTCCTCTATCTCTCTCTCTCTCTCTCTCTCTCTCTCTCTCTCTCTCTCTCTCTCTCTCTCTCTCTCTCTCTCTCTCTCTCTCTCTCTCTCTCTCTCTCTCTCTTTCTCTCTCTCTCTCACAGAATCGAGGCATGATCAATAACTTAGCCCGATTGAGGTGTTTTGAGAGGCGCCAGGATGAGAGGATCGGAGGCCAAGCAGAAGCGATGAAGTGTTTACGTGTGCGTGTGTGTGAATGGCTCACTTGATTCATATATATTTTTTCTTCCTCTCTCTCTTTTTTTTTTCTCTCTCTCTCTCACTCGACCAATTTGCATTATCCCCTGTTTATTAGCCCTCTCTGTCCCTCTTCCTAATTGTTCCTATTCAAGCACAACATCTACTCGTTTCCTAGTGTGGCTGCTTTGTAATACTCCTTACATTTCGAAGTATTAAAAACTGCAAATATGAAGTTGAACATATTGAATGAAATAATACAGGACTACGTACTCTATTTTGGGGTTGAATGTCTAAGGCAAGATAGTATTGATGCAATTTAGTTACATTTTGGGTCTGGCAATACAGCGGGCCTTTTGTTTCTTCTTTATTTTAGCCCTTAGATAGACCTTTATTATGTATGAGAAGAACGTTTGTAGTGTATGAGAAAAAAGAATAAGGGCCTTTTCTTAGAGGAAGAAGTATACAAGTCGTAATAGGTAGTTTTGGAAGTTTTGAAGAGGATATTATTATTTTTTATCTCTTCTGCTCTCGCTTACACTCTCGAGATGGTATCATGGCTCTCGTTAAGGGTTATTTTTCCTCATGATGGAGCCTCGATTCACCGATTGTCAGCCCGATGCTTAAAATGATATCAACGCAGTCACGACTCTTTATTGGCCGTTCAGGAAGGGAAGGTGTAGAAAGTGAGGAAATATGGGCGGAGTGAAGGGTTCAGTAAGAAGAAGGGGAGTGGTCTGGGGAAGGGAGGAAGAAGAGACCAACAAGAAAGGGTGAATAAGAAGTCAGGGAAGTTGGGGAGTCAAGAAAAGTCCGAAAGTCAGTCAGTCAGTCCAAAAAGTCAGTGAAAAAGTCCGAAAGTCAGTCAGTCAGTCCAAAAAGTCAGTGAAAAAGTCCGAAAGTCAGTCAGTCAGTCCAAAGAGTCAGTGAAAAAGTCCAAAAGTCAGTCAGTCAGTCCAAAAAGTCAGTGAAAAAGTCCGAAAGTCAGTCAGTCAGTCCAAAAAGTCAGTGAAAAAGTCAGAAAGTCAGTCAGAAAGTCCAAAAAGTCAGTGAAAAAGTCCGAAAGTCAGTCAGTCAGTCCAAAAAGTCAGTGAAGGGTTAGGTGTGGAGTAAGTAGGAGTAAGTAGGAGTATGTGGAGTAAGTGGAGTAAGTAAGTCCCCTGTGAAGAGGAGTGGACTGGAGAAGGGAGGAAGAAGAGGTCAACGAGAAAGGGAGGTAAGAAGTCAGAGTTAAAGTGACACGATAAACGACCAAAACGAAAGCGCTAGAAGGGAAGGGCAGTTGGCTGCCCTGCATAATGTTTGGTGGCACTAACATATGCACATCACATTTCCATGCTCTTGGTCTGCTATATATCCTTCTGTTATAAATGTATTCTAACCTCAACGTCATATATTTTTTAAACATATTGTTCCATGGTCATTTTGCCTGTTGCCTAAATATTTACACGTAGTTAATCTCCAGTTTCGCGGATGGCAATGAATTGTTACATGATTATTTTCCCCATTGCCTAAATATTTACATGTAGCCAATCTCCAGTTTTACGGATGGCAGTGAAGAGCGCCGTTAAGAGCCAAGATTAATAGACAAACTATCTAATATACATACATATCTATCTAATAGACAATGCTTTAAAAGTCTATAGATCTTGTTAAGACCAATTTTTTTCCCCGTTGCCTAAATGTTTACATGTAGTTAATCTCCAGTTTCGCGGATGGCAAGGAGGGGAACAATGAAGAGCGCCGTTAGGACCAGGAGAGAGAAGAGCAAAATCATCTATTTAGGGATCCCCGGCGGCTAAATAATCCCGCCTATTTTCTACCGCACACGCGTAGCAGATATCTCAGGGGTACGAGACGGAATAGTGCTCACGGCGCGTTCAACATCACGGCGCAAATGAGCGTGAAATCCCGGTAATTGATTCGCCCCCAGTAATGATATGCGGGTCCATGCCTGGCACCTGGCCATGGCCCTCTAATTAGGCAATTTCCATTCACTAACTAAGCTGGTGCGAGGAACCTGGTGCATACAGGATCAGACACCGGCGAGGTAATTGTGCCTCAGGTACGTTTGGAGTGGCGGGGGGAAGAGAGGGAATAGGATGAAGGGTTATACAAAGGAATACAAAGGAAGAACAAACAGCTACCCTACTGGTCCAAACGAAGCTGCCTGTGTGACTACTTCCTACCACTAGAGTTTCTACGTGTTAGAGGTAAAATCATAGTAAAGTTGAAGGCTCCTCAGTGTTAGAAGGATGAAGAGGAAGAGAGAAAGGTTGCATGCAAAGATAGAGAAAGGGAAGATATTTTCCCCTCCAGCTAAGAAGCATAAACGTGTGCCCTTCAGTTATGTTTTTTTTCTTGACATAAAAATTACAGCGGCTCCCTCTTCCCACGTCTCCCACTTTACGCCTCTTAGTTCTCAAGTGTCTTCCCCGCCTCACCCCCCATCCCGCCTCCCACCACCCTATATCACCACCCTCCTCTTTGCGTCACCCATGGAGTAAGAAAACGGGGGGGGGGGTTAGCAGCACCAGCCCCCCCTTGCGCCCCCCGCCCCCTCCACTAACACTGCTTGCCTTGATATGCTGCGACACACGATTGCTTCCGTTGTACACTTCAATATTTCAACACCACTGCCACTATCAAAGCAAAAAGTGTTATATTACCACATCATTTGACTGTTCATACACGTGCCATGGTGACCTTCAATAAAATCAGAAAACGATGGTGGCTCGAAATATAGGCTACTACATTTGTCTCGCTTTATATAGAGTAACAAAATTTCGGTCCAGTGACTGTCTCGTTCATTTGCCTTTCAAGACACACAGAGAACGTGAAACATAAGGATATACTTGCTTTTCTTTATTCTGTCTGTGGGTTATGGACAAAAAAGTAATGTTGATGCCTTTAATCATGGGTACTT
>JACEEZ010014685.1:97500-100000 GCA_016584305.1 Chionoecetes opilio | reverse complement strand
CAGTGTTAAGTAACAGGCACTACCTCGTTCAGGTCTCGCGGCCTCTTGTAGCTTCCTTATTTTCTTATGTTCTTGTTTCCCACCTCGGCACGAACACCGATCTGAGCAGAGGTGATGGAGGTGAACGAGAGACCCGAGTGGATGTTTTTAAAACTCAAACTGGAGACTACAACAAAAATAAAAATGGAGAGGCTAGTAGTGGTTGCTAGTATCTGTGAGCTCCGTTTCATGCGAGGTCAACTTCATCTCCTCCTGTGACCTCTTGTTCCACTTGGCCTCACAATTTAACTTTCCGAGTGCTGCTGCTTTTCGAAAGGACTCCACTTCACTTAGGGCGACTACTGGCTGCCCCTTGGCGTGTTTAGCGGGGATGTTGGAAGCAGCTGCATCAAAACTGCCACATAATCGGGAGTTAAGTTGGAAAAAAATGAAAAAAAAGTTGTTTCGTGTTGCTTTCGAGAAAGAATCTTTGCGGTCAAACAAAAGCAGTGCAAGAAGTCATAGCTATCGGACAAGGAGATCTCTGGAAGCCGGTCTGCATCCTCCTCCTCCTCCTCCTCCTCCTCCTCCTCCTCCTCTCCTCCTCCTCCTCCTCCTCCTCCTCCTCCTCCTCCTCCTCCTCCTCCTCCTCCTCCTCCTCTTCTATTTCTGCCTCGTCTTCCTCCATTTCTTTGTCTTCCTCCTAACCATCCTCCCACTCTCCCACCGTCTATTACATTTACATGTCCACCCTCTTTGTAGGATATATGGTCTACTTTTCTCACATTTCTCGCCAGTTTGTTTAGCGTAAAGCAGAGGTCGTAGAGAAGGAGTACCTATTACCGTATTTAATCCCTTCTTTCTACACGTAGTTGACTCCCAATTGGTAGTTTGGCAGATACCAACGTGTTTTGAACCTTAAGTATCTTGCCATTTGTTTTTAGCTTTTTATGTACTCCTATGCATTCCTCTTCCTCCTCTTTGTACTCCTATGCATTCCTTTTCCTCCTCTTTGTACTCCCCGCTCTGTTGTATCCTGGTCTACCACTTCTTCTTTATCAGCGGTATATATATTCAGCAGATATTATGCATTACTTACAATAGTCAAATCTGTTTATCATATATATCCCGGTTTTCCCATATATTGCTTCTCCTCAAATACTTCCATATTTTTATAGCCTTTTTCATCATCCTCATCATTTTAATATTCATATACCCGTAAGTATCAATTGAGCAGTGCTGATAATTATTACCCTGTTAGCACTCTTATGAAATTTTCTCTAGCTATTTTTATACCGACATATTTAGTGTTGCCGAAGGGATGAGTGGGTGGGTTTTATCGCCTCTCCTCATCCTAACAGTGGGTATTTGTAGAACAGAGTAGTGATATATTTCTCCTCTTCTTCCTAATCTCTCCCATTTTCTTTTGTTTTCCTCTACGTTGCTACATTTATCATTCTTTTTCTTCTCATCCCTCTTTCCCTCAACTATATCTCTACGTTCCCTTCCTCCCCCCTTCTGCCTTGTCCTTACTTCACTTTATATCCTCCTCTCTCCCTCTACCTGTTTGTATTTCCTTTGTATTCCTTTGTATTCCTTTGTATTCCTTTGTATCTCCCTCCCTTCTTCCTAATATTTCTCATTTTCTTTTGTATTCTTCCAATTTTCTACTTTTTTTCTTCTTTATCTCAACTATAGTCCTACGTCCTCTTCCTCCTTCCGTCTACCTTCTCTTTCTACACCTTGTATCCTCCTCCGCCCCACTCCAGGCTAGCTCTTGGGCGGGTCGACACTGAATCAATTTACACTATTTGCATAATACATCCACGCCGCCCTCATCCTTTTCGAGCCTCACGTGTTTTTTTTGGTGTTTTTGACGGAAGAACCTTTCGAGAATTAAGTCATTTACGGCCCTTGGTGGATCCCGGTGGTGTATTACTGCGTTATTAAGGTTGTCAGGATGGTATTGCTTTCACTGTTAAGGATGATAAGTAACAGGGTGATGATGTGAGGTAGTTGTAACTCTAGGTTGGTGTAGCCTTGTCGACGTCATGACGAGTTTTAAAGTTGAGTGGTTTATACGAAGGTGGTAATGATGAGAGAGAGAGAGAGAGAGAGAGAGAGAGAGAGAGAGAGAGAGAGAGAGAGAGAGAGAGAGAGAGAGAGAGAGAGAGAGAGAGAGAGAGAGAGAGAGAGAGAGAGAGAGAGAGAGAGAGAGAGAGAGAGAGAGAGAGAGAGAGAGAGAGAGAGAGAGAGAGAGAGAGAGAGAGAGAGAGAGAGAGAGGTGCAAGTGGACGGATAGAGGATAAAATTGTGGAAGATAGAATTAGAGATAAATATTATCACTTGGCAGACACAAGTTATATATTATATTAATTTTCTTTCTTGTTGAATGATTTGGTTGGTAATGAAAGCATTTTGGGTTTACAGGATGAGTTCATGTGGTGAAGTATGGTTAATATTTTGTTTCTCCTATGAATACTAGTCATTTAGGTCTAATGTACCTGTTGCTTTACACATA
>JACEEZ010014685.1:85000-92500 GCA_016584305.1 Chionoecetes opilio | reverse complement strand
CTCTGTATGTATAAATATGTTATTGATGCTCCTTCTCCTCAGGCTCCTTTTTTTCCATTCTTACGACAAAAAAGATTGGAACTTTGTTACAGATGGTTAGTTAGAAAGAGATTTAGGAAATTTGTAATGTTTTTTATATCATTTTAACAAGTATTGTCCCTTATAGTATTAACGGGTGTGGGCGATGGGTGAGGGTGTTCGTCAGGATGCTGGTGCCCTCCGTGTGGCTCGCCCTGTGCACGTGTTAATGGAGGCTCCTACAAGGTGCCTCAATAAATGTAACTTTCGTGCACCATTAAGATAAAGGCTTATCGAGGGAGCATTAGCAGCCTTACCACGGTGACGGAGACTGGTGAGATACAACGCAGCAGTAAAGTAGGGAAGGCGGAAAGAGATATTAAAACACAAAAGGGTGGTGAAGGGCAACAAGAATTTCGCTAAAACTAAGGTCTTTATGTATTGTGAGAGGTCCCGATTAACCTTACTTGTATTAAATGAGTCAGTTTTAGCGAGTATCCTGCAGCGTTATCATCGACATCTACAACGTTGTACTTTTAGGAAGGCGATAACTGACGTCCTATTTGTTCATTTTGCTCCCGTCCTTCCTGAATCCCCAGGACTTTTCTCCCTCCATAAGCTGCACTTTATCTCTCGTATACAGGACGTCTCTACGTAGACGGGATCCGCCTTTCACCCACCACCCTCCTATCACCTAGACGCTAATTGCACACCTGTGTCGGTCGTGCCTCCTTTGACGCCTGCACGGGAAGGTGAAGAAACGAATTAAGCGTTGGGAAATGAAAATAAGCACATTAATATAAAAAAAACACATAGTTGGAGTTGTTGTTTATCAGTAAGTCTTACAATTAACCTATCGACAGGGCTTGTGTTGTATTGCCAGCCTGTAAAAGACGAGGCTCTGATGTAAGAGTAGCTTTGGGAACGAAGTGGTAGTAAGACTGAAGTGATGCAATTAGTAAAGGAGGATGTGAGACCTATGTACCCGACACATACGCCCTTGGAAAACACTGTCTTGCCCCGATTTCTGTTCCCTGCAAGAGGTGGAGTCCATTTGAGTGAACAAAGCTCCCAGGACGTTTGAATTGATGTGTGGCTGTCTGCAGGCAAACCACCCGTGAGTGGGTCGAGGTGGAATCCGTTCTCTATATGTGTGTGTGTGTGTGTGTGTGTGTGTGTGTGTGTGTGTGTGTGTTTGTGTGTATGTGTGTATATCTTTGCGTGTGTGTATTCATCCATGGTTTTCTCACGCGAGCTTGACACGCGTTTGGCAGTTCTACATACCGTCCCGGAAAGAGATTAAACCTCGTAATGACTGATCTTTGGATTATGCTGGGACTTTACACACCACACAAACCACACCCCATTGCTCAAGGGGGACAGTACCACATTTGCCAGTGATAAATCCCCGGGAGTGGGAGGGGATCGAAACGCGACAACGGAATGGCCTGAGGAACCCTCTAAACCACCTGACCATTGTCTCACTATATTTGTATGAACACTTATGTACTGTGATTACCGCCGCAAAAATAGCCAGTGTAAAACATTCTAATCAACATAAATATAAATTCACCTAAAATGTTGACTGCATCGTCCGAGCTAATATGCAAGAGTTTTGGCGACTGTATTTTCTTGTAGCAGCTTAAAACGAAAACAATACAGAAGAATAACTTGGCTTTTAGGTGCTACATTCCCTTCCATTGTCCCTGTCTTCTCCTTACCTTATATCACTACCCTGCCTTCCATCTAGTACGTACACCTGTCTCACCTCTCTTGGTATGGGCCGTTGTCTGAGGCTACCTGGAGACCGCTGAAAAAAAAAATAGGTTCGGTGAAGGGCAAAATTTACGGTTTAATCGAGTCTTGCAATTTTTTTTCCTCTCTCTCTCCCTCTCCTCTCCTCCTCTCTCTCTCTCCTCCTCTCTCTCTCTCTCCTCTCTCTCTCTCTCTCTCTCTCCTCTCCTCTCTCTCCTCTCTCTCTCTCTCTCTCTCTCTCTCTCTCTCTCTCTCTCCTCTCTCCTCCTCCTCTCTCTCTCTCTCTCTCTCTCTCTCTCTCTCATCTCTTCTCTCTCTCTCTCTCTCTCTCTCTCTCTCCTCTCTCCTCTCTCTCTCTCTTCACCCCCTTCCCCCTCTTTCCACCCCGACAGAAGCATATAAAGAGTGGAATCGAGGGCTTTAGCGTTGGCTATAATCCGCAGATCCTGACGCGGAACACACAAAGACCTCTCGCACTCCGCCGAGATATTAATCGCGGTGCTTGACAGGGCGGGGAAATTAATTTATTCGTCGTCCGGCGGGAGTTTCAGGTTTATCATAGAGTACAGGTGGCGCATCGAACCTGCCTCGCCATGACCTTGAGGGTGCCAAAACATGCCTATAATCTGCTTGACCAGGTGAGAGAAAGAGGAGGAAGGGAGAGAGAGTGTGTGAGGGGAGGGAGAGAGAGAGAGTGTGTAAGGGGAGGAGGGGGAGAGAGAGTGTGAGGGGAGAAGGAGAGGGAGAGAGTGAGGGGAGGAGGAGAGGGGGAGAGATTGTGAGGGGAGGAGGGGGAGAGAAAGAGTGTGGGGAGGAAGAGGGAGAGAGGGGGAGAGAGTGTGTGAGGGGAGGAGGAGAGGGGAGAGAGAGTATGGAGAGGGAGAAAAGGAGGAGAAAAGGGAGAAAGGAGGAGAGGAGAGAGGTGATGCTCCTTCTCTGCCTCCTTAATTTTTCTTTTTTACGACAAAGAAGATAGAAAATGTGTAATTTTGTAGATAATTCCATCAGGTGGGAATTGAGTCATTTCTTCATAATGAGATGTAACGAAAATCATGAAATGGGTAAGAAATAACGAGGTATCATTGTAGTACTATTGTTCTCCGATACATGTCGTTAGTTTAGAGTGGAAAAAAACCCTCACCCTTGCTAATACCTATATATCAGTTCCTGTTTGATATTTCTTTATGATCTTATAGAGTTTTTCTTCTCTTTAAACTCCCCAGTACGTACAAAAAAATGGTACTGATGATTAGTGTTTTTGTGTAATTTTTCGTTTATTATTTGTTTGAATCTACAGTTTTTCTGGATAGTTTACAATGAACTACAAGTCTTGTTATAAGCATGTAGAGATATGCCACATATACATGTTATAATCTTGTCTGCTATAATATACGTATTACTTGAATTTAGAAATGTAAAATAAATATGCTTATGCTAAATATGTTAATTTAAATATGCTTCAAATATTATGAGAAGTTAAAGTTTCACAATGAGAAAAAAAAAGAGGCCGCGAGATTGGGGGGATAAGATAAGATACTTTGATCCTATCTAGACACTTTGCAAGTACCAACTACAAGGTTATTGACTATACAAAGCACCACCACGCCAGGACGAACTTGGTGGGCTCGAACCGCTGCCCGAATGCAGGGACTCTACACGCGAGCCCGCAGCTCTACCAACCGAGCCACCCTGACGGGTAGATTGGGGGGGGGGGAAATGAAGTACAGGAGAGAGGAATGAGGGAGGAAAAAACGGAGGGAAAGGGGTGATGGAGGGAGAGGGAGGGAAATAAGGAGGAAAGAGGTGAAGGAGGAGAGGGAGGGAAATAAGGAGGGAAGGAGGTGAAGGAGGGAGAGGGAGGAAAATTAGGAAGAAGGGGGAGAAAGAGGAGAGGGAGGGAAATAAGGAGGGAAGGAGGTGAAGAAGGGAGAGAGAGGGAGGGAAAAAGTTGGAGAGGGTGAAGGAGAGAGACAGTTGGCTTCATTGGACACGGTGGGAGTGAGATGCGACAGCCGCCCTCGCCTTCCCTGTGACTGGTTATTAATTCAGCTTTATGTATGCTTAATTGTTGACTCTGATCCCGGACAGGGCGGGACGGAGCGGGCGGGTCGGGGGCGTATTTTGTGATAGAACATGAAATTCTGAGGTCGTTCGCTCAAGTCTTTATGGATTGTTAAAGGTGAAGGTCCCTGTGCCTCGAGTGATGATCTTTGTCCTTGCATTTATGTTCTGATGTTCTTGATGAGACACAGTGGAGTATGTGGTTTGTTGAGAGAGAGAGAGAGAGAGAGAGAGAGAGAGAGAGAGAGAGAGAGAGAGAGAGAGAGAGAGAGAGAGAGAGAGAGAGAGAGAGAGAGAGAGAGAGAGAGGAGAGAGAGAGAGAGAGAGAGAGAGAGAGAGAGAGAGAGAGAGAGAGAGAGAGAGAGAAGGGGAGTGGCAGGGGAGTGGCAGGGCGGGTCTGGGTATTGACGGCACCCCAAGTATTCCAGTGATAGTGGTGGGGATTTACACTGATAACTGATAGTGAATGTGAAGGCTTTATTAGTGAAGAGATGTATTAAATAATGCAACGAATTCGATACAGAGCTGAGGTGGACGTTGCTCCTCATGCCTGCAGTACTTGGCGAGGGTGGAATGAACCTTAATAAAGGGAAGGCATGAAGGAGGAATGAACATTGATGAAGTAATGGAAGGAAGAATAGTAGAAAGGAAGGATGTAAGATATCTTTCCGAACTACGAAACATGAGATGGAAAACACGCAGGAAAAGAAAGAAGGAAGAAATGTCATACGTGGAGACAGCGTTTCAAATTAGTAATGGAACGCAATATAGATGGCCAAGTAAACACTAAACTGGTTACTTGTTAGCCTCTAAGTATGTATGTGTAAAAATCTTTCCCTAGGGTTGTAAGAGAGGCATGGATTCACGTTGTATACTGTTAAGCTTCCCTGTTGTGTTTACTGTGAGACATATTATACCGCAACAAGTATTGGATTCGGAAAGATATACAGCCCAGGAAACCTGATACTCATACCTGATTATTGGCTATGAAAAAAATATTCCGCAAATTTCTCCTCCTTCTATCTAGTGTAGTATTATTGTTCGCTGATACATGTCGTTAGTTTAGAGTGGAAAAAAACCCTCACCCTTGCTAATACCTATATATCAGTTCCTGTTTGATATTTCTTTATGATCTTATAGAGTTTTTCTTCTCTTTAAACTCCCCAGAACTTACCTTAACTATGTTTGTGAATATGTTGCGAAGGAATTTAGGAACCTCAAAAAAGAACGCAGACTATAGGACCGTCGCCACCGAGATAGGACTCCGTTAGAACCAAACACCACACGCACGCAGCGCGCGCACACACAACACACACACCAACACGACACCACACCACACAGACACCAACACACACAACACACACACACACTACATACACACACACACACACACACACACACACACACACATACAACACACACACACACACACACACACACACACACACACACACACAACACACACATGCAGTTAATATCGATGTGGTTACAGAATCATTACAATTTCACCCCACTGGCCGGACAAGACTGGACGTTCATTAATCAGCGGAGTAGAGGCGGTGATGGGCGGCGACGAATCAATCAAAGGACGCTGACCATGGCAGAGGGACGGCATGCCTGGATGTGGTGTGTGTGTGTGTGCGTGTGTGTGTGTGCGTGTGTGTGTGTGCGTGTGTTGTGTGGTGTGTGTGTGTGTGTGTGTGTGTGTGTGTGTGTGTGTGTGTGTGTGTGTGTGTGTGTGTGTGTGTGTGTGTGTGTGTGTGTGTGTGTGTGTGTGTGTGTGTGTGTGTGTGTGTGTGTGTGTGTGTGTGTGTGTTACGGGGGGATATGGCAAGTAAGAGGAGAGAAAATGCAAGTATGATGCAGAGAGGAGAGGAAAATTAGGAATTACTCGTATTGTTATTTTTTGACACGACTGTAGTGAGTGGTACTGATGATGCAATAATAATATGATGATGATGGTAGTGATGATGATGATTGTTGTAGTAGTGGTTTTAGTGGTGGTGAAAATAGCAATGGCAAGTAATAATGATAATAGTAACTGATGGTGATACTAATAGCAATATTGGTAATAATAATAATAATAATAACGAAGATAGTGAAATGATAGTAATAATAATTGTAATGATGATAGAAATAAGGATGAAATGAGAAAATAAGGAAGCTGCAAATTAAAATCGAGAAAGAAAAGAACAGCAAAAAAGAAACAACAAGGGTGATGATGACTGTGAAATAAGAGAGAGAGAGAGAGAGAGAGAGAGAGAGAGAGAGAGAGAGAGAGAGAGAGAGAGAGAGAGAGAGAGAGAGAGAGAGAGAGAGAGAGAGGAGAGAGAGAGAGAGAGAGAGAGAGAGAGAGAGAGAGACCGAGACCGAGACCGAGAGAGACCCAGACAGACACAGAGAGAGACCGAGAGAGAGAGACCGAGAGAGAGAGACCGAGAGAGAGAGACCGAGAGAGAGAGACCGAGAGAGAGACCGAGACAAAGAGACCGAGAGAGAGAGACCGAGAGAGAGAGACCGAGAAAAAGAGACCGAGAAAAAAGACCGAGAGAGAGAGACCGAGAAAAAGAGACCGAGAAAAAGAGACCGAGAGAGAGACCGAGAGAGAGAGACCGAGAAAAAGAGACCAAGAAGGAAGACAGCTCAAGACACACGATCAAATAAATAAGACTCCTTGCTGTGGATGGTACGCACAACAGCTTTGACTTTGTTTAGGTGGCAAGAGGTGCTTGTCGCTGTGGTCGTGAAGTGGGTCGTAAGATGTGTGGGAGAGTCGCTAATGCCTTGCCCTCCAGCCTTGATCGGGTCGGATTGGAAGGTCCTTACTCTGAGTGTGGCTGTGATTGTAACGGGGAGTACTACACAGAGGATGCGAGGAGGCGACCTTCGTGTGTCAGGGTCCATCTAGGTGAAAGCCCTGCGCGAGGAAGGAAAGGTAAGGAGTAGGAGGAGAAGAAGGATGGACGGGAGGAGGGGAAAAAAAAGTGTTAGGTTAAAGTTTTGGCAAGGAATAAAGGTGTGGGAGTAGGAGAAGAAGAAGGATGAACAGGAGGAGGAGGAGAATCAGAGTTGAGGTAATGCAACTTGTGTCGTGGAAAGCCCTGAGCGAGGAAGGTGTAGGAGGAGGAGGAAGAGAGGGATGACAATGAGAATGAAAAGAAGGTGTTGAGACAATGCAGCATGTGTCGTTGGAAGCTAGAGAGGTTTAGGGTAGGGGATAAGGGTAAGGGTAAGGGTAGTAGGGGGAAGGACAGTAGGGGGAAGTAGTAGGGGGAAGTAGTAGAGGGAAGGGTAGTAGTAGGGGAAGGGTAGTAGTAGGGTAAGGGTATAAGGGTAGTAGTAGGGTAAGGGTATAAGGGTAGTAGTAGGGTAAGGGTAAGGGTAGTAGGAGGGTAAGGGTATAAGGGTAGTAGTAGGGTAAGGGTATAAGGGTAGTAGGAGGGTAAGGGTATAAGGGTAGTAGGAGGGTAAGGGTATAAGGGTAGTAGGAGGGTAAGGGTATAAGGGTAGTAGGAGGGTAAGGGTATAAGGGTAGTAGGAGGGTAAGGGTATAAGGGTAGTAGGAGGGTTGGTGTTGCAAAGAGATACCCAGTAAGGTTGTTGACTCTTGTTGCAATGTTTACCCTTAGTCCTCATCAGAAGCTGGCCCACTCTGCCTCATGTCCC
>JACEEZ010014685.1:80000-82500 GCA_016584305.1 Chionoecetes opilio | reverse complement strand
CCTCTCCTCCTCCTTATTCCTTTTTCAACAAAGACTCATCCTTGTCCCTTATTCTTCCTCCTCTTCCTTCCCTCCTAGTCCTTCCTCCTCGCCCCCTTGCCTTCTTCTTCCTCCTCTTCTTCTTCTTCCTCTTCGTCTTCTTCCTCTTCTTCCTTCCCTCCCAGTTCTTCCCACTAACCCCCCGTCGCTCATCGATGGTAGAGTGGAATGAATGAAGAAGCGCGTTGGGAGTCTGGTACATACACAAGAAATAGGAATGCACAGGTTCAGAGCCGCTTCCATGTACACACGTAGGGTTGCTCGCACTGATTCTAATAGATTCATACTCCTATTTTTCCCTCTCTCTTCTCTTTCTTCTCTTCGTCTTCTTTCTGTATCACTACGTTTCTGTTGTGACTCGTTTCCATCATCCTTATTCTGTCATACCTGCTTATCCTCATCCTTCTCTCTTCATCATAATCGACTTTACCTTCTTTACCTCCTTCTCTTCTTAGTCCTTCTTTTCCTCCTCGTCTTCATCCTCTTTAACGTCCTCTTTACTTCCTCCTCCTCCTCCTCCTCCTCCTCCTCCTCCTCCTCCTCCTCCTCCTCCTCCTCCTCCTCCTCCTCCTCCTACCTCCTCCTCCTCCTACCTCCTCCTCCTCCTCCTCCTCTCCTCCCTCCTCCTCCTCCTCCTCCTCCCAAGATTCATCGCTTCAGAAATCAAATCGAATAAACAACAGTGACCCAGGTAAGGTACGCGTAGCTGTTACCTCCCTGCTCTGAATTTGCCCAATGAATCAGGAACCAATTTTGTCTGTTGAATCCATAGTGTATCTCTACTTGTCCCTCACGGCTTGCGCTCAGACGGAGACCAAATTTGCGCTGTCAAATAGAAGAAATATCGTGGGTGTGGCGACTGTAACAGAAACTGGACCGTATTTATATGGCGCTCTGTGGCTCCAAATTTACTACACGAGTGGCTTCACGACGTGTTGAGTTGGAACGATATTTTGAATGCCGGGAATAGACGAGATAACCACAGGGTAGAAGATATTTAAGTCCTATGTATACTTTGTTGATGATTTTTTTTTCTCACCAAGTATATATAAACCCTGGTGCACCATTACGGCAGGATAAAGCTTTGTGCCTTGTCCACGACTGTCACTGTAGGCAGGAAAGCAGGCCGCGCTGACGACCTGTGCTGATAACAGAAGTTTATGCCGTGCGTGATCTTTTAAAATGCATAAAATGACGTTTGGGAAATGCAGCGGCAGCTGTATGTTAAAAGAAAAGAATGTTACTAAGTCATGAGCTGAGATGTGTAGGACTTTTGGCGGCCTAACAAATGTGGTTGTACCTATTTTTGGCTGTGAAAGTCCTGAAAAGAAGAGAGATATGGAGGCAAGGAGAGAGTTATGAGACACACATGGTTATTGGGAGAAGGTGGTGGTAGCTTGTAGCACACACACACGCACACGCACACACATACACACGCACATTCACACACACATACACACAGACACACAGACACATAAACACACACACACACACACACACACACACACACACACACACACACACACACACACACTCACAGCCATGCGAACATGCTTCTGTCCGTTTGTGTTTCTCTCTCTCTCTCTCTCTCTCTCTCTCTCTCTCTCTCTCTCTCTTCTCTCTCTCTCTCTCTCTCTCTCTCTCTCTCTCTCTCTCTCTCTCTCTCTCTCTCTCTCTCTCTCTCTCTCTCTCTCTCTCTCTCTCTCTCTCTCTCTCTCTCTCTCTCTCTCTCTCTCTCTCTCTCTCTCTCTCTCTCTCTCAGTTGAAAATTACATTATTCATGTATCATAAGTATTTACATAATATTTGCTTTATGATAATTTTCGAGTGACAATTCATCTTGATTATAATTTGACTCCATTTACTCGGCGTTGGAGCGTCTGGAAATGTTTTGAAGAAAAATATCAAGTGAACCGACGGGTTAGATTTGACATATCTTGCTATCTTGGGTTGCAAAGTTAACTATCATATATATTTTTCTGTACATTTTCTTAGCTTTGTTGGTCACCTCAGGCAAAGAAAAGTGACAGGTTAGTGGCTTGACTAGTCGTTTTCTGAGTAGCATCACATAATTACATGTTATGAACAGGATAAGCTGTATATGATTAAGAAAAATATTATTGTATTACTGTGTAGCATTCTTTCGTTATCAGAGATGGGAAACAAAGGCAATATAAACATCACTCCCTCCACATCAAACACCTCCGAATTTTAATGAGACACACGAACTCCAAAAAGAGACACAGGAAAATAATCAGCATCAGGACCATTTTCGGGATAAGCTTTCACCACAAACTAACAAACTCAGCCAAATTCGCCTTCCCACACACTCAGAGCTATAGGCTATTTTTATTAATGAGGCAAACAATTCCATTCTATCATAAGGTCTCATGCTTAAAAAGATGCCTATGTTTACCTGATAATATGGTTAACTATGATAAAATACCGCTGAAACTTAGAA
>JACEEZ010014685.1:67500-75000 GCA_016584305.1 Chionoecetes opilio | reverse complement strand
GAGAGACGTCAGATAGGATTTACGAATAGATCACTGTTTATATACGTACCATACATAATAATAATATAAGTAATTTTGACCTCGGAGCAAGAAAAAAAATGACATGTATGCTCAGATCGCCTTTGTAAATATGCGTCATTACCGATATTGAACAGGGGGGATTGGGTGCTTAGATAGGTGCTTAGATAACATTAGACTGGGCATAAACTAGGGAGAAGACCATAAAATCCATGATAATCCGCTATCGTATGTGCGGGAGATATACTGGGAGCGTTTGAACACCTTCATTAGCTGTTTTACGTCGACGCGAAGTGCTCTCTCAATCGTCGGTATCCATGTTATTAATATAAAAATTGCGCCAAGCTGAGCTCACTCGGATGAAAGGTTTTAGCGATTCGATATATTGTGATTCCGCTGTAATTTATTATTTTTATGTATTGAAGTAGAGTTGATGTTAGGGTTTAGCAGAAAATATTGAGAGATTTTCAAGATTATGATAGAATTTAGAGAGGCTCCTGATGGAGATGTTTGGGAGGGGTGCGAGGGAGGGGGGGAGGGAGGGGTGTGTGGATGAAGAACCTGACTGAACTTTATGAAGGAAGCAGACCCGTTTAGATGGCAGGCTGGGAGGGAGGGAGGGAGGGCTGGCTGAATATCTTTATTACCAAATCTTTGACAATCTAAGTGACCTTCAAAAGCATCCGAGCTCAAACTTTAATTTCACACACACACACACACACACACACACACACACACACACACACACAACACACACCACCACACACACACACGCACACGCACGCACGCACGCACGACGCACGCACGCACGCACGCACGCACGCACGCACGCACGCACGCACGCACGCACGCACGCACGCACGCACGCACGCACGCACGCACGCACGCACGCACGCACGCACGACGCACGCACGCACGCACGCACGCACGCACGCACGCACGCACGCACGCACGCACGCACGCACGCACGCACGCACGCACGCACGCACGCACGCACGCACGCACGCACGCACGCACGCACGCACGCACGCACGCACGCACGCACGCACGCACGCACGCACGCACGCACGCACGCACGCACGCACCGCACGCCACCACGCACACACACACACACACACCACACACACACACACACACACACACACACACACACACACACACACACACACACACACACACACACACACACACACACACACACACCACACACCACAACACCACAACACACACACACACACGTGTTTAAACCATACTCAAAATTCTCCTTCATCCGATGTTCTAACCGGATCTGGACAATGCCTTATTTCAGTTTTAATTTTTTTCCCATGAGAAACTTTTAGGAAAGACGGGTTTTCATAATCCTGCTGCATAACTAGATTGTCCATGATACTGTATTCTTTCCTGAAGGCGGTGCAGGCGTCCTTAAGGCTTATGTTGAATACGTATTGAGTACTTTATATGGATTTGGACGTGTCATCTCCAATAGTCTGTCATATTTATCTCTGTACTATGACTAGATGTTACTACGCATCCTCTCCTAGTGCTCAAAATATAACCAATTGTGCAAATAACTGCGAGGTATAAAAAGAAAATAGGAAAGGCTGTTCTAAGTCGTTCTGTAACATAACTCCATATGAAAAAAGGGAAAAAGCTGGAGCCCAAACAATTATATTTTAATTTTAAAATGTTTCCCTTAGTAAATAATGTAATCGTACTGGCAAGGCGATTGTGGGCGGGGAAGGAGCGACGAGGGAGAAGAGAGGAGAGGGAAAAGGATGAAGGAGGATGAGATGGATGCAGGAATGGATAGATGGAGAAAGTGTAGGTGGAGTAGAGGGAGAGAAGGGGATGAAGGAAGGAAAGATAGGCGAAGGGATCAGCACTTTGCTACCTGTTGTCCTAAAGGATTAATTCTTCCTTCTGAACGGAATACTAATGAGAGGATTGTTGGTAGCTTCAACAGGATTAAAAAGAGAGAGAGAGAGAGAGAGAGAGAGAGAGAGAGAGAGAGAGAGAGAGAGAGAGAGAGAGAGAGAGAGAGAGAGAGAGAGAGAGAGAGAGAGAGAGAGAATAAATAAATACTTTCCTCAGAGATTGGCTTACAGAACTGAGGTCGTGGGAGCTTGTGGAACGCGTAAAAAGACGGCGATGGGGTGAGAGGGAATCGCGTAGGAGGTGGAGGAACCCTGTTGGTGGCTGTATCGAGGGTGGGGAGCGAGGGGAGGGGTGGAAGGGTTAAATAAGGGACCCGTGTGAAAGGAAAGGATGGAGAGGAAGAGGTTACGGAGACCTTGAGTGAAAAGCACGTAAGAGGGAAGGGGCGAGTTGAATGCAGTGTTGGGAAAGGATTGTATATTGGAGGTGGGTAGCTATATAGTGGGTGGAGCCGAGATAGACCAAGTGGCTATACTATTGATAACAGATAGAGTATAGGTTAGCATTATATACCTTTGAAAGGGTCAATAGAAAGAAAGTGTCTCTGTGTGCATAGAATCGTATTGTGTATAGTCGTATCTCTCTGCCCTTATTGATTAGTGCCATCTAAGTATTCTCATTCTTAAACTGCCTTTTCATGTAGGTCAAAAGAGGTGTTAGCTATTGGTGTGATCTCATGGCTTATCTAGTACCGGACTCTAAACCTGCTTGTGCGTATGGGTCAAAAAGAGGTGTTAGCTATTGGTGTGACTCAGGGCTTATCTAGTACGGACTCTATTGACGAGAGAATGACGAGGTGATGAGAGACGTACAGTTCGAAGTGTGGCGATTAGACGCGGTGCTTTTCTCCGTATCTTTACCGTCAAACATGCAGTGGCAGAGTACTTAGTGCTTATCTCTCGCAGGCTGCCCCACTCCTTAACCATTTACCGTTCTTCTCTGTAGGAGGGAGGAGTCGGGGGTGTTAATTCGAGTCCTCTATGACCGAGATCTGTGTCGTCTGCCCCTGCAAACCAGATTCAAATTCGGGTGATATTCCGGTAGATCATTCGATTGTAATGTATATCTTGTGTATTATATCGTATCGAAGGATTAACTACAACATTACTGTACACAAAAAAAATCTTTATAATTCGCCATTCAACGTGTTACCAATATCAATATTTTTTTCCCATGTATAAATGTGTCAGACAGAAAAAGAGCAAGAGAGAGAGAAATATAGAGAGAGAGAACGAGAGTGAGATAAACTGAGAGAGAGAGATAGAGAATGTACCCTAGAGTCTTGACGACACGCGATATTATTTATAAGCAGTCCCGCAACCCACATACTTAAAGGAAGGCAATACTCATGAAGCTCCGGTGATAAAATCTGCGGTGGCATCATTATCATGTCTTTGTTGTTGTTGTTGTCTCCCTCTCATCCTCATCATCATCATCATCGTCCTTTTATTCTCCCTTGTCGTCTTTATTTCCTGTATAATTGGCAGTAATTATATCAGTAGTAAGGCTATTAGTAATACCAACAGTAGAAGGAGTTGCAGTATTGATGATAGCAGGTCCCATTTCCTAGGCACCCACAGCCCAGCAAAGCGTAAGACCAGTGTTGTGTGGGCTATGTCGCAAGTATGACGTCTAGATACGTATACTGAGCTTTTAAAGATGTCAGATGCTTTCAGAAGGAATACTAGAGTGTCTCATGCATGTATCTTAAATAGTTGGATCCCTCTACTGCTCGTGTTATGTGGCATAGAGATCTTTTGTCTACCATGACCTGCAGGAACACTCTCGAAACAGCATTATCGGCATCGCGTTCAAAGTAAAATACCTGAAGAAATTTGCCAAGGTATATTTTGTAAATGTATACTAAAAAGAGTACTGACCTTTCCAGACCATTAACTGCTCCGTATCTATTGTGCTGTCAAGGCATCATTGTTTCTTATCTGGTAGTCTTGTAGAAAATGGAAAACGTATAGACGGGAAGCAAAGGCTACTGGAGTATCTTATGTTACTGGTGAAAGCGTTTGGATCGTCTGCAAGAAAGATAAAGGCTGTGGTTCTCCCTTCTAGTTCTCCGCTTCATTCTAGTTCTCCTTCTCTTCTCCTCTGGTTCTCCCTTCTAGTTCTCCGCTTCATTTTAGTTCTCCTTCTCTTCTCCTCTGGTTCTCCCTTCTAGTTCTCCGCTTCATTTTAGTTCTCCTTCTCTTCTCCTCTGGTTCTCCCTTCTAGTTCTCCGTTTCATTCTAGTTCTCCTTCTCTTCTCCTCTGGTTCTCCCTTCTAGTTCTCCGCTTCATTCTAGTTCTCCTTCTCTTCTCCTCTGGTTCTAGCTTCAACCTCTTCAACAAGGAGCTAATCAAAGGCACACACGCTTGATATACACCCTCAGACCCTCTTATTAGCGCTGCCAAACTCGTTAGTGTGCTGATGACTTCTGGTGCTGAGCTGTCACTGCTGAGTCTCGCGTGTCATTCGGAACCTTATTAAAGGAAGCGAGTCTTGTTTACGTGGAGGAGATGCCGTTAGGTGTGTCTCGCTGCCCTGTCGAACGAGATGTTGCGTGTCAACTTTAGTTCCTCGTTCTTTCTCGTTCTTTCTCTCTTTCTCTTTGGCTGGAAGTTGAATGGCGTGATAAAGTTCTGATGGTCTCATTGGCATCGAATATATGGACACGTTTCTTTTAAAGATAAGACCAAGACAACACCGCTGAGGCAAAGACCAGGAATAGTGGGCTGCTCTCTCTCTCTATCTCTTGAAGCCATCTGCCGTATTTGTGGTAAATCTACAATTATCTTGAATTTCCAAACACTTATTGAAAGAGTTTACGCACTCGTTGCTGCCCTTCGCTCACGTGTAATCGCCGCCTTCTTACCCATGCTGCTTTTACGGCGTCTTTCAGCAACACGTTCACCGCTCAGCTTCGCGCCAACCAAGTGCTCTCAAGGTGGGGAAGAGGCGGGTGGTTAGAGAACAGAGGAAAGGAGGATCGAGGCGAGGGAGGGAAGGAGGAGAGAGAGGCGATTGAGGAGCAACGAAAGGGAGGTAATACAGTCAGTTCTTTGAGGGTTTGTACTTTGTTCTTGCCGTATCCGTGGTGTTAGTACTCACCTGGGTATGAGATGTTGCGTGGGTGGAGGTAGTGCTCGTGTGTGTGTGTGTGTGTGTGTGTGTGTGTGTGTGTGTGTGTGTGTGTGTTGTGTTTGTGTTTGTGTTTGTGTTGTGTGTGTGTGTGTGTGTGTGTGTGTGTGTGTGTGTGTGTGAGTGTGAGTGTGAGTGTGAGTGTGAGTGTGTGTGTGTGTGTGTGTGTGTGTGTGTGTCATGAAAACTGTTTGATTTCCTTATTGAAGCTACCATCTCTCTCTTTTTTTCTCTTTTTTTTCTCTCCCTCTTTTTCTCTCTCTCACTCGTTCTCTGTACACACACACACACACACACACACACACACAGAGACACACACACACACAAACATAAACACACACACACACACCATTATATCCATCTATCTTTCTATTTATCTACATCTGTTTATCTATCTACTTATCTATATCTGTCCGTCAATCAATCAATCTGTCTATCTAGTTATCTATCTATCTGTGAATGTGAAGAGGGCGGAGGTGAATTTATGCGATGTCCAATGGCTCATAGGCTGTAATGGCTGTCATGATATAAGGGTTAAGGAAGTATGGATGAATTTAGTTGGTTGTCATTGAAGGGAAAGCTATTTGAAAATATATTGTTTCATGTTTTTTTCTCTTATTCGATTTTCTGTTCCTCCTTACAATACGTTTATACAATCCTCGCAATTAGTCTATGAAAAGCACGGCTGGCACGGCTGGCACGGCACGGCACGGCACGGCACGGCACGGCACGGCACGGCACGGCACGGCACGGCACGGCACGGCACGGCACGACACGGTATATTTCATAAGTTGTTGTCAGGCTTAATTTATCGCTGATGTAATGACGCAATTATGAGTTTTGAATAACTAAATATCCATAAATCCACAAATAGATCCTTATTGATGGAAACACGTCCATTTTAGCGTCTAGTTGTCAGCGTCACCTATATGGCTGATGTCCCACTCACGAAAATAGCCGAAAAAAGACAGTTTATTATCTTGGGGGGTGATTGCACTGTGGTGTTGAGGGAGGTGGCGAAGGAAACTACGATCAGTTTATATGAACACGGCTGCCACCACCATCAACACCACTACCATATGTAACCACCACCATCAACACCACTACCATATGTAACCACCACCATCAACACTACTACCATGTGTAACCACCACCATCAACTCTATTACCATATGTAACCACCACCATCAACACCACTACCATGTGTAACCACCACCATCAACACCACTACCATGTGTAACCACCACCATCAACACTACTACCATATGTAACCACCACCATCAACACTACTACCATATGTAACCACCACCATCAACACCACTACCTTATGTAACCACCACCATCAACACTACTACCATGTGTAACCACCACCATCAACACCACTACCATATGTAACCACCACCATCACACTACTACCATAGTAACCACACATCAACACTACCCCATATGTAACCACCACCATCAACACTACTACCATATGTAACCACCACCATCAACACTACTACCATATGTAACCACCACCATCAACACCACTACCATATGTAACCACCACCATCAACACTACTACCATGTGTAACCCCTACCATCAACACTACTACCATATGTAACCACCACCATCAACACTACTACCATGTGTAGCCACCACCATCAACACCACTACCATGTGTAACCACCACCATCAGCACCACTACCATATGTAACCACCACCATCAACACTACTACCATGTGTAACCACCACCATCAACACTACTACCATGTGTAACCACCACCATCAACGCCACTACCATGTGTAACCACCACCATCAACACCACTACCATGTGTAACCACCACCATCAACACTACTACCATATGTAACCACCACCATCAACACCACTACCATATGTAACCACCACCATCAACACCACTACCATGTGTAACCACCACCATCAACACTACTACCATGTGTAACCACCACCACCACCACCAGCATTCGTATCACCAACGCTTCATATTATATTTGGTACTTAGAATAAAATCATCTGAAAATACAACTACGGCTTATTTGGTATCAGGTAAAGTATTGCATATAGTATTGTATGATATAGTATACCAAATCGGCCAGATTATGGTATATCAAAATTAATATAGTTTATCTTGGCCAGTCCTATGTGATAGAAAAAAATCCTGTTACCCACAAGTTCAAGATGCATTTTTGTTTTAGATTTGAGCCTAACTAGAATCAGCACATTGGATGTTATTGGTCATCAGTAATTCTGTGAACATAACTAGTAATCTGTGGTAAAGGGTTGAGGTCGAAGAATCTTGGCGAATATTGTGAGAAAAAGAGTAAAATTCAGAGCACAGATCTGATTGATGATGGAATTTTGACAGGCAATGCCATAAAACACTTGATTGGAGCATAGTTGGTAAACGA
>JACEEZ010014685.1:52500-62500 GCA_016584305.1 Chionoecetes opilio | reverse complement strand
AGAGAAGAGAGAGGAAGAGAGAGAGAGAGAGAGAGAGAGAGAGAGAGAGAGAAAAAAAAAATTGATCCGTGTAAATGTGTAACATGTCAGAATCACCAGCTGCATCTGTATAGAATAGTACTATCATGTATACAGGTAAAACAGACATACACACACACACACACACACACACACACACACACACACACACACACACACACACACACACACACACACACACACACACACACACACACACACACACACACACACCACACACACACACACACACACACACACACACACACACACACAC
Organism: Chionoecetes opilio; assembly: GCA_016584305.1. Taxonomy (NCBI): domain Eukaryota; kingdom Metazoa; phylum Arthropoda; class Malacostraca; order Decapoda; family Majidae; genus Chionoecetes; species Chionoecetes opilio. Next base: position 62,205 of record JACEEZ010014685.1, on the reverse strand, counting down.
ACACACACACACACACACACCACCTTTCTTTGCTTGATTACTACGGATTTCGTTTGATCTTGGCCTCATTCTTAGCGGCAGTGTGTGGGTGAGAAGGGCTGTGGGGATCGGGAGGTGCATGAGGGTAAGGATGTGTAGCCAAGGAGGTTGTAAAGCCTAAGATTAATAAACATACTATCTAGAAAATACATACATACATACATATATACAAGAAAAGTTCAGTTTAGCCGTGGAGGGACCTATTAAGTATATATTGATCTTTGTAAAGCCTATACAACCTCCTTCTGTGTAACGGGCAGCACACGTAGCAGTGCAGAACAGGGCGGTATGGGTGGAACTGCCCTGCGTCAGCCTCCTCCTCACTTTTTGCTTTGCTCGGCTAATAAAGATAAAACATCACTATCGGCCTCACTTGTAATTTACGACGAGGCCACCTGGCGCGTCCGACACCCGGCAGCGCCCCGCCTACCCTGACGCGGCTGGCTGTGGCTCCTCTGCTGGGTGGGAAAACAGAACTAAAAGATATATAAAACAAGGAAAGATATATATATATATATATATATATATATAGAGAGAGAGAGAGAGAGAGAGAGAGGAGAAGAGAGAGAGAGAGGAGAGAGGAGGAGAGAGAGAGAGAAGAGAGGAGAGGAGAGAGGAGAGAGAGAAGAGAGAGGAGAGAGAGAGAGAGAGAGAGAGAGAGAGAGAGGAGAGAGAGAGGAGAGGAACAAGGAACCAAGAGAAGGGAACAAGGAAAAATATGTATAGAGACCGATGCGCTGTTATTTTCACGTCGTTATTCAATGGAAGTTTGATTATAATTTTTTGGAGATATTTTGAAGCAGTAAATCATAAAGGAAAAATCAGCATGCTTAAGAGATGGTTTCATTAAGTCATGTTTCTGATATATACATATGATAGGACAGTGCTGTGAGTCTTCTTGCTCCATGGAGGTAGTATGGGGAGGCTGAGGTATGGCTGAGGAGGGAAAAACGCAAAAACAAGAAGAGAAAGGTGAGGGGAAAGAGGAAGAGATAATAAACTAGAGAGAAACAACATAGGAGAATGGAGGAATGAAAGAAGAAAGAACAGGAATATATAGAAAAGTAATAAGAAAATGAGGAAGAATCAAGAGAGGCAGGCGAACCACCACACTACCTCCATGCGGCTGACTGTGGCTCCTCTGCTCGGTGGGAAAAAACTGAATAAAAAGAGATCTAAAAGGAGGAACTAGAACAGAATATATAGATCTATGTGCTGTTATTTCCACATTGTCATTCAATGGAAGTTTGATCAGAATATCTTGGAGACATTTTGAAGCAGTAAATTATAAAGCAAAAAATCTGCATGCTTAAAAGATGGTCTCATTAAATCGTTTATCTGATATGACGACAAAGCAGTTACAAAGGCCATAACAGTATCACGTGGCATGCTGTACAAGGTGTCGTGCTTCATACAAGGCAGGTTATGTGAAGCCCGTAATAAAATATGGCAATGTAAAACGTATGATCTTTAGCTTGAACTCTTGTAGAACTCTTGTAAAACTCTTGTAGCTTCCTTATTTTCTCATGTTCTTATGATAAAGATATGGAATGCAAAAGCCGTATTGCAACCAGAGGCGAGAATCAACCCTTTGACACCTGTGGCCTTGTGTACCTGTCAATCACGGGACGCGGCAGGTGGCTCGAAACTACCTCACAGCCTCTCAGGTATGCAAATATAAGTGAGCCTTACAGGAAAAGCATAAGTTAAAGCTCCCCTGTACCTCCCCTGTGCCTCCCTCTTCTTAGAGATGGAGACATTACCTTGTTATTATGCTGAGGAACCTGCCGTTTAAGGGTTTAATCGTCACCTCAACTGTATATTTAATCATAGAAAAACACCCTGCTTTGCGTAGTTCATATATAGAGAAACATAAGTTGAACCCCCTTCGTACTTCCCCCTTCTTAGAGATGAAGACATTACCTTGTTATTATGCTAAGAGACCTGCTGTTTTTTAATTATAACTTCAACTGTATATTCAATCATCATGAAAAAACCACAATGATTTGCGTAGTCCATAGAAGAGAAGCATAAGTAAAAGCTCCCTTGTCCCTCCTCCTTCTTAGAGATGGAGACATTACCTTGTTATTATGCTGAGAGACCTTCTGTTTGAGGGTTAATTGTCGCCTCAACTGTGTATTTAATCATCATGAAAAAAACACCCTGCCTTGCGTAGTCAGTCCATAGCGCGTGGCTGTCTTCCCGGGGCCAAATGCAGCACCGTCGCCGCGCAGCCAAGCGGGGCGTGATGTGGTCTATCTAGTGCGGCTTAGATGCTAATGAGCCTCTTTAGCAAATCGGTTCGGACCTTATATGTCCCTTGCTGGCGGCTAATGAGGCAGGGATATTTATCATGCACTATTTTTTTTGTTATACCCTCCTAACGAATCTTTGCCTGGTTGAAATTTGGCCTCTAATTAATAGTAAATCAGGTTTATATTGAATGACCAAATGAGGTCCGCCGTATTATACTGGTGATCATATACGCGCGCGCGCGCACACACACACACACACACACACACACACACACACACACACACACACACACACACACACACACACACACACACACACACACACACACACACACACACACACACACACACACACACACACACACACACACACACACACACACACACACACACACACACACACACACACACACACACACACACACACACACACACACACACACACACACACACACACACACACACATGCACATACACACTTACAATACTCGCAAGGTGTTCAAGGCTAGCCAGTAAGTAAGAGTTTGTTTATGACTTTCAGCTACGTCTTCGCGTATTGTAAAGCTGTGTTACCTCGAGTGTTGCAAGGCTCTCAAGTGTTGTAATCGGACAGGGGACGCGAAGAGATCTGGAAGAAGCTTGGTAGTGTTGGGGGGGTGAGGGGAGGTTATCTGAACTAAAGACGGGGAATGGTAGAAAAGAACAAGTAAGACGCGGAGAGAGAAGGTGGAAGAAACTTGGTAGTGTTGTGGGTGGAGGGGGTGGACGGGGTGCTATCAGAACTAAAGACGGGGAATGGTGGAAGAGAACAAGTCAGAGGGGAGGGAGAGGAAGGAGGAGAATCGTGTAGACTGATCTGGTATCTGGCCCAACAATGTTTCGATCTGATTGTCGATAGCATTCACGGCAGCAATCAGGACCATCTTCAGCCCTGCTTGGTCTCTCGCCTCCACTCCCTATCTCCTCCATTGCAGTCAAGGTATTACTCCTCGCGTTATTATTTTCCCCACCACTCCCGCGGCAATGAAGATTTGTGAAAATTTCCACCAAGACAAAAGAAGTAAATATATAATCTGTGATTCGTTTCAGTTTTCAGGAAAAAATGTGGGTAGATGATATTTATTTGCCGAGCCATGAACTCCGGTTGAAATTGTGTGGGCGTGCATGTGCATGTGTGTGTGTTTGCGTCTGTGAGTGTGTGTGTGTGTGTGTGTGTGTGTTTGCGTGTGTGAGTGTGTGTGTGTGTGTATTTGTATTTGTGCGTGTGCTACTTTTGCTCCTTTATATCCAGCAAAAAACACACACACATACTCACGTAGCTATATATAGATAGCGTATATATACTCCATAGTTTGAAGCAAATAACAAATCAGACATTTCCTCTTCCTTCACAGGTTTTCCCTCTCACATCGCCTCATGCTCTCCTTTCCCACCACGCCGTCCGCCCTCCAGATCCGGGCAGCCGCAAGCAGACAAGCATCACGCATTCCAGATTTAGATAATTAACGTAGCAGTGTACCTTGGCGCGTGTGTGAGATATTGACACCTCTCCACAGGGACAATCCTAACAGGTTCCTGGTATTCAGCAAACGTTGCACACACAAAAATATATCTTTGCGTATCTAATTGCATCGTGCTCTGCTTGCTTGCGTCCCGCCAGGGGAGAGTGCTCTTTAGCTGCGCCAGACAAGCAGCGCAGATGAGACGCCCATGAGAAAATAAACGAGTAATTTCACCAGCAAAAAAATAAAGCTTAAACCACCGACACACATCCTCCGCATTTACAGTCAAGGGCGTCCACTAAGCATGTATATCGAGGCGAAGAAGAGAGAAGAAAAACTGTGAGTTAGCGTCAATAATTCACGCGGTGATGACGCAAAGGAGGCGAGGCAATGCGTCCAGCTCATCAGGAAGGTCGTTGCCACTCCTCCCGAGGGTGAAAAATAGCGTTGTGCTCTGATTGAGGCCGCCGCCGTCGCAATATTTAAGAAGGTGCTGTACTGTTACACGGTTATTCATCATGTAATTTCGAGGATCCCGCTGTGCTGAAGGATTAAGTGCCGTATGTTATGAGGGGAAGAAGGCTATATTATACGATGTTGATTCCGTTATTACTACCACCACCTTCACCACCACCTTCACCACCACCACCATTAGGACCTGTGGAAGCATATTTTTCCTTCTAATCGTTATAATATATAGTAGTAAAGGGTTCACTGGTGTCCTAATGGGGCTATCATGTAAATCGATGTGTACAGGACTGGTTCCTTGCTAGAGCCTCAAGGTCATATCCCTCGCGTGGCCTAAGCGGCGCCGCCCCTAATGAGTCTACCTGGAGCTCCCCACCTGGGCCGGGCTTGAGGGAAATTCTTAAAGACACACGCCAACAATTAGTGTCCTGGAGACCTGCCAAGCCACCCACTGAGGCCAGGCGGGCGGGCGTGGCGGCGGCGGCTGTGGTGGTGGTGAGGGTGGTGATAGGGATGTGGTGATATTGTGGGCGATCATTAGTATTGTGATAAGAAAAGGTGTGGTGGAAGTGTTGGGGGTCGTGGTGGTGGTTAGTGGAGGACTGTCATGGTGGTTGAGAGTAACGTTTTTAGTCTGCTTAGATGTGATGTGAGATTCTTATGACGGTGTAACAGTGACGGTTGAATATAGTGAAGGAGATGTGAGTAGGCGAAACGGTCAAGGAAATGAATGGTACGTGAGTTACATAAATTTTTGTATATGGCAGGATGGAGTTTAAAGGAAGCAACATAATTTGGAACATGGAAATGATGCTGATTTGGATTGTTTTTAATTTAGTTCAATGAATGATAATGATAATAATAACAATACTACAGTGTGATAGTAATGATGAAAATATTATTACTTGTCTTAGTGTTATTATTCAAGATTCGTTATCCGCCAGCGCGCTATTCATCACTCGTAAGCAGGGAGAACAATGGAGTTGAAGACAGTGTTTCATGGTCTGCCTGGGACTGTACTAAGGACCATTTCGAGATTTTATCGCTCCCAGCCTCATAGTGCAGTGCTTGTGTCGCTTTGTTTGTTTGTATTTGTAATGTAAAATATGTCATTTACTTCCCTTAACGCACCTTGCTTTCCTCTGATGAAAGTTGAGTTAGGTTTTGAGTCTATTGTCTCTTCGTGCAGTCTCATGTAACTGAATACTACCTATAAATCCAGTTTTTTTCGCTTCATGTTGTCCAGGAATGTAATTACCAAAGCAGAAAAGTAAGATTTTAATGTCTTGCGACTAGTATTAAGTCGTTATTAAGCAAGAAGAACTCGTTTTTGTTATGAAGATATATTTGAACCGGAAATAATCAGAAATAAATTCAGTCAAAATCCATTCAACATGATGCTTGTGACTTGTGTTCGTATTCCCATATTTATGTCTATTCCCGCCGGCATAATTATGTAAATGTCACACACTTCTTTCACTCCTCAGTTGTGGCTTAATAAGATTACATATTTACTGGGCGTCAGAAGCTTGGTACTCCACATCACCTCCGGGCATTGTATCATAAGCCAGATAACGATCCAAACATATTCCTTATCTACTCCATCCTAAGTGTGACTAAATGTCAACTATGTACCAGACGTTGAAGAAGGAAAACTTACATCTTATTTCATGGAGTTTATGAGCATATAAAATCAATTTAATAAGACTTTAGTATCTAGCGTGAATAGTTTGAATACACACATTACTTGCTAAGGATCTTACGCGTAGTTAATACGTCTTAGTTCTTGTATAGCTCTAGTATTAGATCTGGTAATACCTGAGACAGCTTTATGAAATACTGAAGTGATCTAGTTACGGTGTGAGTCAACGTTAAATGCAAACCATATGTCACACACCAGACGAGATAAAAATATATAATATTATTCATCTTATTTTATAGATCTCTAACATTGCAGTACACAATTATCCGAGAAATAGTGTCACAAGTACATCTAAAACTGTCTCTTATAATAAGTCACCCTAAAAGTAAATTAGATATAACACACGGTTCCTTAGCAATCCTGACACACAATTTTTTTTCTTTTTCTATGAGCAATGCCACATTCCACCTATACTTAAGACTCAGGCGGTGCACACGACTGCCACTAAAGCCGAAAATGTTGAGTTGCTATGGAGACAACGGGAGGGTTCATTTGTTTACCTGGAAGTCTGCACAACGCCACGCCGGGCTGATAACAGACAACCCTGTAATCTGATTGGATAGGGAACTCACCAATGTGTCCCGTGATTGGCCAGGAAAGGTTATATGTTTTGCTTTTATGCCCTTACTTTTTTAACGTTGCATTATATTCCTAACTTATGGGACGCGTAAGAAATTCACGTCGTATGCTTAGTGAACCAGGTGTTTGTTTTTTCATCTCAGGTGTTGAGTGAGGGGCGTGGGAGCCTACCTGTGTTTCCTTTCAAGATTATATAGTTTGTTTATTTATACTTATTTAATCTAATTCATACGTAGATTAATGGTAGGCTATTACAAGACAAGTGTAATTATGTGTGTCGTAAATATGCTACTCGGTATGTAGATATAAGGTGTAGAAGAAGATTAAGGAGACGAGGGAGAAGGCGGAAGAGGAAGAGGAAGGAAATATGAAGAAGAAGGAGGTTGATGAGAGAAAAAAACAAAAACAAGAAGAGAAAGGTGAGGGAAAAGAGGAAGATATAAAAAACTAGAAAGAGAGAACATAAGAGAATGGAAAAATAAAAGAAGAAGGAACGGGAATATAAAGAAAAGTAACAAGAAAATAAGGAAGAATCAGGAGAGGCAGGCGAACCCCCATACTAACGAAAGGTGAAGAAGCAGAAGGATGAGAGCAGAGACAAGATGCCCCACCCATTCACCCACCCACCCACCCACAAGATGCCACACTCACCCACCCAAACCACCCACCCACCCACAAGATGCCACACCCACCTACCCATCCACCCATCTACCCTTTCACCCACCCTCGCGCCAGGCATCTCTGAATCTCTGTTCCAAGGCTTCACGATGCCATTAATGATAAAACGGTATTCAGTTGTCTCCCGGTATCTGTTGCTCACATCCGCTAATTGTAAAATCGTCTCCAACCGGGTGTAATTTTGCTCCATCAGTTCTTCTCGAAGCTCTTGGCTGCTGCCTATCACCACCTCCCATCAGTGATTTGGATTCCCTCTGTAGAAGCATATCGGAGTCGTATTTCAGGTAGAGTGTGTGTGGCTCTCTCCTCCTTTATCATAGAGTGTGTCATTACGCCCAGGATTCATTAGGGTCATGGTGGGGCATTCTGAGAGCTGAGTTCCGAGCAGGTTGACGCTACGAATGTTTTTTTTTCTTGTGTGTCTTGTCAAGATGGAGGGAGAGAGAAATCATAAAGGTGGATTGTGGAATGCTAACGTGAGGCTTTATCTTCCGCTATGTTTCCTCGCAGCACTTTGCCTTTTATCTCTTCTTGATAGTGGTGATTGTGTTGAGTGACAATGAACCTATAAACATGCTGGTTTTTCATTTATATTTCACATTGCCACTTTGATAGGTTTGGGTTTAAATTTTTGAGTAGAGTAAATGTCTGTTAGAAAGAGTTCATGTGTACTATTGTATTTCTTATCTACCTGTCTATCATGTTGTTACTCTTTACTGGAAATCAAGTGCAGGTGTATGATAGCCTATAGTCAGCTGACCACAGAACTAGATTTTTTGGTGCACGTTTTCGTAAAATAAACAAGGAAAATCTGATCTTCTGGAGAGCAAATCTGAGTTCAGAGAGTCAAAAAGAAAACCGGTTTGAATGTAGCTTTTTCTAACTATTTTGTTTTCGTCAAAGCGACTTATAGAAACTGTACCATCAACTTGGAAAGGTCAAAGAAATGTGTACAACATAGCATTTTATAAAATATGAAGAGAAAAAGAATCCCCGTGAAGTAGTGAAGGAACCATCGGATAAGCTATTTGACTTTAACGCGAGTACGATCATTAGATGAAAAAAGTGAACGTGTAAATCTTTCAAGCTACAGGTGTGCATGTGTTACGGAGGTAAATAGATGTTGAAACTGAATATAATTGTATCTGACTCACTGCACCTTGTGAACTTCTCTCAGTTGTCTGTTCTTCCTGTGTACGCCTGCAAGATGGATGCTGCGTCCTCTCCTCTGTCATCCAATGTGTTCTTCCCTCCCTCCCATACATGCGACTATCCAGACTCTCCATGTCCACGTTTGGTTACCCTGTCTGGGAATTAAGATGGAAGAGGGGCGCAGGGCTGTCAATGGAGAGTGGTAAAGAGGCCTCGGGTTGCACAGAGTAGCGGACCTGAGGCGCCCACTGGCCCTACCTATTAACGGTTTAGCATAATGATATACACACCTCTCCTACCCCTCAAGCCGCACCCACAGCCTGGCCAGTGGCAGCCGAGCATACAAGTTGACATGAAAAAGGGTGATTAAGGTTAAAACATCGGTCGTCACAGGTATTGGTACAGCTTAAAATATTATGTTTACTTAAGGAACTGCCTGCGCCTCGTCTCCTACGTGAGGGCCTCGGGGAAACTGCAACCTGATTTTCACTCGAGGGCGAACAAAGCGTAATGAGGCGAGTAAGAAGGCTTCATGAGGAGGAAACTGAAGCTGGACGTTTATTTTTTACTCTAAAGGATGAAGTAATGCAAGCGTGGAGGCTTTATTTAAAGTGTTACGTCCAGCATTAAATATTTAAACTCTTGATTGCATTTTAACATACTTTTTTCGCGAGGTGTTATAAGCCCAGGGAGGATCGTGGCGGGGCCGGAGGGTTTAATAACCTGCTACAGTTTGCAAGTGAAGTTTTCGCAGTTTTGTCTCATGTAATTTCTGCATCGTATGTCGCGTGTTATTTGCTGATTCTCTCCATCAATGTATTATAATTCTCTCAGATCGTGTATCTTTGAAGTGGAAATATCTTACGTATGAAGTAGTATAAGACGAGAATGTGTTTGTAAAATTTGATATACATTTTGAATTTGAGATGCACTCCTAAGCTTAATAGGCAGTTTTTATTAGTGGAATTTTTGATGTCAAGTGATCGTTCGTGCATAAAATTTGTCAGTGGCACGGAATATGAATCAAGTCGCTTCCTTAGTTGCATGGCCTCTACATTTAATTTATTAGGCGTGCATAGTACTTTAAAAACATGATAACAGTGTAATTATTCGTATGATTTTCAATGTTACATATTATAAGCACTATGGCTACAGAAACATATCATTTGTGATACAATTTTTTAACATCCCGTGGTCAATGCTGCAGTATCGTCGTCAAGAGAGAGAACTTAACATGGAATTCATTTAGTCATTAGTGACAAAATATATCGATATCTGTGTGTAAGGCTTCATGATAATCTACCTTCAGGTAAGGTCTGGCAGGTTAACG
>JACEEZ010014685.1:42500-45000 GCA_016584305.1 Chionoecetes opilio | reverse complement strand
GGGGGGGCATAGGGTCACAGGGTCATGGGGGGGGCGGTGAGGGGTCGATGGGAATACTCCGTGGCAAGTTTTAGGTTTCACGAGGCCAATTTTCAGCTCATTTGTTCTCCGGTTTTCATGGTTCAATTTCCACACCTTTCAAAATCCCGGAAAGTGACCATAACTCGCGTGCTTTGATTGGCTGCAGGAAGACCAAGCAAGACATGAGGGGGAAGGAGAAGGGGAAGGGGAAGGGGAAGGTAAAGGGTGGTCAGCACTGCAGGGAGGGCCGCTGACGAAGAGATATGCCGCTCCGCCAGAAGGTAATAAATTGAATGTTTGAGAGTGGGATGTGATGAATAGACTGAAGCAAGGAGAAGAGAAGGACGTGAGTGAGTAAGAGGAGAAGTTTGGGGAGTAGATAGAGGAAGGATAGGATAAAGGAAGGAGAGAGTAAGAGAGAGAAAGAACATAGATGGAGGAGATTTAAAGATTCAGGATCCTAGTTTAGCAAATATTCGCAGATAACTGATAACTCTGTTGAACAGGATACATTGAGAAAAGAAGTGATAGAATGTACGCGTGGGTAAGGTCACAGGAACCCATGAAAAATATGCATTGACTGGATAGAAGAAATCAGATAATGTTAAAGTAGAGAAGAAATGCAATTAAGAGTACATGTTTAAAAGAAATACACAAGAGCATGATGAGAGAGAGAGAGAGAGAGAGAGAGAGAGAGAGAGAGAGAGAGAGAGAGAGAGAGAGAGAGAGAGAGAGAGAGAGAGAGAGAGAGAGAGAGAGAGAGAGAGAGAGGAGAGAGAGAGAGAGAGAGAGAGAGAGAGAGAGAGAGAGAGAGAGAGAGAAGATAAAATGTTCATCCTATCTAGACACTTTGCAAGTACCAACTACAAGGTTATTGACTATACAAAGCGCCGCCACGTCAGCACGAACTAGGCGGACTCGAACCGCTGACCGAATGCACAGGGACGCTGCACATTGCGAACTCACATCTCTACCAACCTTGCCACCCTGACGGGCAAAGAGAGTGAGAGAGAGAGAGAGAGAGAGAGAGAGAGAGAGAGAGAGAGAGAGAGAGAGAGAGAGAGAGAGAGAGAGAGAGAGAGAGAGAGAGAGAGAGAGACTGGCAACATACATTATCTGACCTCAAGACCTGCATCAATATGTATAGAACACATCAAGTTTATAAATAGTTTCCCTGAGGTTCTTGAATTATGAAGGTCGTATTAACCTCTCCATCTATTCCGCCTCATCTTCCTCCTTCTCCTCCTCCTCCTCTTCATCATCTTCCTTGCCCAAAACCTATTCTAATTTTCTTGTTTTCGCATCACAGTTCATATTTCTTGTTTATTATAGCGCCAAAAGAAAATTTATATTAAGGAATAGGGCAATGGGAGAGAGAGAGAGAGAGAGAGAGAGAGAGAGAGAGAGAGAGAGAGAGAGAGAGAGAGAGAGAGAGAGAGAGAGAGAGAGAGAGAGAGAGAGAGAGAGAGAGAGAGAGAGAGAGAGAGAGAGAGAGAGAGAGAGAGAGAGAGAGACCACAAGCACTCATTAGTTATTAAGTGTATGCTAATGGGTCTAGGCGGTGACACTGACATCGTATCTTGCTTTTAAGACTTTATGGGACCAGGTATTATCTTTTATAGGCACGTCACCGCCCGTAGCAGGTGTTGCGAGTCCCTTTTGATGTCGAGAAGGCGGCTTGAATCGGTAGGCAATTAGGAAAAAGATTAATACAACGAAATAATGAAAATAGAAAAAATATGAAAAAATATGAAAAATAGTGATACTGCCTAATTCATTCCTCCATTATCCAACATAAAGGCAATGATGGAGATATTTGTATCACTAAGTCAATGAACCATTATATCTTACATCATTTCTTCCTTGCGCTATTTACCACACGGGAGTAAAGGGAATGACGTGGTTTATGGCTTGGTTTACTTGGAGGTGAATACAAGATGGACCTTTTTATTGTATTGTGTTTATTATATTTACCTTGGACATCTGCTGCTGTGACATTACTGTTTGTTTGGGCAAGGGTTCACGTCAGCTTTCTCTCTTTTATTTATTTCTCCCTCTTCCTGTTAATTATTCGACTTGATATTAATTTATTTTAAATACTGAATAATCTTTACATTGGCATCGCAACCTTTACCAGGTATGGGAAAGGCTGCAGTCAGAGATAAAACGAATACCGTTTGTTATCAACGACAGTTAAAAATTTTGGTGGATCACACATCTTCCTCACGAACGATCTCTTCAGAAGCTCTCTGTGTCGCGTCCATTCTTATGCTGATGTTCTCACTACGCTTCTCTGTCGTTTGACAGACGACCTTCCCGCCTGGAATTCCAAACCTCTCGCCGAGTAGCCACAAACCACTTAACTTTTGACCTTCCTGAATGGAACGAAGAGAATGATGTGCTCTATGTATGTATAAATACGGGACTGAATGAATATATATAAATAAATAAATAAATAATATATATATATATATATATA
>JACEEZ010014685.1:15000-32500 GCA_016584305.1 Chionoecetes opilio | reverse complement strand
CGGGTCACTGGATCTTGTTAAGAAGTAAATCCTTTCATAATTGCTTTTTTTTCATTATATTCGCTGTGGTGCAACGATGTGTGAATTTGAGGTGTTCTATTTGCCTTGATAATTACGTTAATTGTGAATTTCCACATCAGTATTATATATCCTCCTTTTTTTCTTTCTATCTGTTTGTTAAGAAATATTTACTTCGTCATCATCGATTTCTATTAGAGATTTCTTATACGAGTCTATCATTTTGTTATTGATATTTGCGTTGCTCTCCAAGGCGACCTGTGTGTGTGTGTATGTGTGTGTGTGTGTGTGTGTGTGTGTGTGTGTGTGTGTGTGTGTGTGTGTGTGTGTGTGTGTGTGTGTGTGTGTGTGTGTGTGTGTGGTGTGTGTGTGTGTGTTGTGTGTGTGTGTGTGTGTGTGTGTGTGGTGTGTGTGTGTGTATTCATCTAGTTGTATTTTACAGGGCCAGAGCAATGCTCGTGTGGCCCCGTCTCCATATCAACATTTTTATCATTCATCCTTAGTGCTTTGTGTTGGCCGAAGCCAGCACCCCGGAGAGCAGGTCACAAACCCCGGCTAACACCCGGTACCCATTCACTGCTGGGTGGACAGGGGCTCGGGTTTTAAGGAAACAACCCATCTGTTTCCGCTCCGCCCGGGGATCGAACCCGGGACTTCTCGGTTGTGAACCGAGCGTGCTAACCACTACACTACGGAGTATCCTTTGTGTGTGTATGTGTGTGTGTGTGTGTGTGTGTGTGTGTGTGTGTGTGTGTGTGTGTGTGTGTGTGTGTGTGTGTGTGTGTGTGTGTGTGTGTGTGTGTGTGTACGTGTGTCTACTACCATGAACACGCCAAGTTGAATCTTCGTGTGGCAATTATAGTGTCACGTGCATAGTGGCAGCAGCGGCCTGGTGGCGGTCTGCGGGTGGTCTGGCTCTGAAGGCAGGATTGGCAGGGAACAGACGCTTTACCTCACTTTCTAACCGCCTTCAGTAATCTGTTTGCTCGTCACTCGTTGCATCTCATCCTTCTGCTGCTTCCACTCACTAGACTCTGTTTTTTTTAACCCGGCGCAAAATCCTGATCCTTTGCTGTTTACTGACTGATATTGGATGCCAAGAGAAGGGAATACTACAGTTTTTCTTTATTTCAGTGATATTTTATCTAAGTTAACCTTATTATCAGATAAATATAGGCATCATTTTAAGCATGAGACCTTAGGATAGAGTGGAATTTTCGCCCCGATAAAAAATTGACTATAGTGTCCTCGTCTCCAACCCTTGCCTAGCTTTTCCCTCTTGCTTGTTTGCCTGCCTGCTCTTTCACCTTTACTGATAAAATGAAGTTAATGTGTCATGCACGTTTTCTGAATATGCATCCACGTCTCGTCACTCTCATAGTGTGGCCTGTAGGTTCCTCTCACCTGGTCAGAGGGATACCTAATCAAGCCGCAGCCAATCATCATGAAGCCTTTACTTTTTTTCATCAATTGAGGCAGTTAACCCTTATCCTTGCCCTCAAATAGCTGGTCATTTCAGCAAAAAAAGGCTACTGTTACCTCATCGATAGTATATAGTTTACCCTTAATGGTAATAGGACTTCGAGTTAAGAGATGGTGTTCATAATATATTAACTCCCTTCTTATTATATTTCCAACCTCTCTACTTGGCCGTGCGCTCTCATAGCTTGGCCGTTTCAGAAGCCTGTCATTTACCTCCCGAGACGCGGTGACCACCATGAGAGACCACCTATAGGCAACGAGATAGTCATGCCCCAGAAATGAGCTTTGCTGTGTCATTAACTGAAAATTCTCATGAAGCAAATGTTAGCATGGCAGTGAAATGGAAATGGATTGGAAGCACGCATAGAGAATCACTCGACACTGCATCTTCTTTGAGTTTTGGGAGACTAACGGAGAAAGAGTTCGTGTGGGCGAAGGAGAGACACCAAAGCACTAAGCACCCACGCGTCAGTCCAGCGCTTAAGAGTCAACATTTACAGTGGAAAGATAAAGGAGGAAAAAAACATAACACCTCACCTACCCGGAGATTTGTTCTAATTATCATTATCTCACCGAGGCCGACAATCGCATCCGAACTCGAGCGAGACGCCAATTTTCGCCCGTATACTGCCTGGAGCACTATCATTACCGCTTATAAAGTCTGGGCTGACTAGGGCCTGGCTGCGTCCGGACCGGGAATAGAGAGATCGCTGCTTTTGATCGGCTGCAATGCCAGTTATTCGAAATAGAGTGAGTCAAAGAAGAGGAAGAGGAAAATCTGTACAAAAAAATAAAACTCCCATGTAATATATTTTTGTCTATAACCGGGGAGGTGATAGGATGATGGTGTGATTTTACTTGTCATCTTCGTGTGCAGCCTCCCCGTTGGCTCCTCCATTCTCCAAAAGAGCTCCCTTGTGTATCATGTTTAGTTACAGACATTTGGTTTCGAACAAGACGTGGGGTGTGTATCCATTCTCCCATTGTCTCTGGTGTGGTCTGTACCCGTGCAGGCTCTGGTTCTGCAGGAAGATATTTAGATATGAGGGGACGGCAGTGGTAGAGAGACCATGTAGTGAGGGAGTAGTGGTTGTTGTTCGGAATGGAGAAGGAAGAAATAGTGCCAGAAATCGTGTTTGCTGAAATAGAAGATAGAAGCTGAAGTGTTCTTTGTTCGGAGTGGAGGTTTAAGGGATAAGGAGTGCAATAAAGGGATAAAGAACAACGGAAGAAAGGGGTACAGACAAAAGAGGAGGTAAAGATGGATTCTGTTTGTGTAAAGATGAGGCAGGCAGATATATTTGAGTCATAGTCAAGAAGGAAAAGAAGGAAAGAAGATTAGGCATGGTAGCGCTAGGAAAGATGAATTGGGTAGCATATAAATAGGGAAGGAAGCTTGAAAACTTTGGTTGTGTTCTTATGATCTGACTAAAAGGTCGTCTCCCTGAAGTGCAATATGTTGGAATGGCTGCGCACTGCTAATCAGAAGCACAGAATGGAAGCTTGTGTGGCCGTCTAGGTAACTTGTTGTTATTGCCAAGAGACTCGACACATATACTGTTCAGAAGACGCAGGGAGTAGGACGGTGAAGGCGAGTGCGGTGAAGGGGGGAGTCAGAGAGATGGAATTTTGATGACAGAGGTTAAAGGACATTAGCAGCAACTAGTGTCAACGGGGTGGAGGGGATAAAACGGGAAACAGAGAACAATAGGCATCTCTATATTTGAATAGTGCCACGACCTATGATAAAACTCTGCCACAAGCAGGCTGGTAGCCTCGACTGAAGGTGAAATGAGGAGTTTTGACACAAATGCCGCGCCGCCTCCTCGCTCGCTTCTACATTAGCCAACCAGTGATGTGATTGGTCGCGTCATCATACCCATTATATTTTGTTCACTTCTTCATCATTTTCATCAGCCTTTATTTCCATGTTCATACTTTTATTTTAGCTTTCATACTTATGTTTCTGCTAATGTTATTGTTCCTCTTCCTCTTCTTTTTCCTTCTTTTATTCTTGTTTTCCGTCTTTTTATACAGTTCTTATTCTTTTCTTCTCTTCCTCACAGTAATTATTAGCTTCTTCCCATCTGTTTCATCAGGTAGGTTGCACAGTACTTACTTCTTTTCAGCGTGTGAGTTGGCGATCGTTCTATTACCGTGAATTTTACAGTTTATTTATTACCTTCAAGTAGTTTTCAGTATGTATTACCGTATTCATTATGTATGTATTCAGTATGTATGTATATTCAGTGTATATGTATTCAGTATGTATCTATATTCAGTGTATATATATTCAGTATATGTATATTCAGTGTATATGTATTCAATGTGTATGTGTTCAGCATGTAGTATCTTCCTTTCTCCTCTCGTCTTTCCACACAGCCGCCGACGGTCTGTATGCGTCGACATCGTAAAACATTCGATGTCGAGGTGCTTGAGAGGGTTGGGTAATTAAGACATTAATGACAAGGTTTACGACGCAAATGGAGACGAATGATCGCACGAGCTAAGCGCCGAGAGAGAGAGAGAGAGAGAGAGAGAGAGAGAGAGAGAGAGAGAGAGAGAGAGAGAGAGAGAGAGAGAGAGAGAGAGAGAGAGAGAGAGAGAGAGAGAGAGAGAGAGAGAGAGAGAGAGAGAGAGAGAGAGAGAGAGAGAGAGAGAGAGAGAGAGAGAGAGAGAGAGAGAGAGAGAGATCATGTTGCGTGGGGATAAATCTTGTGTTATTTTCACGTCGTTGCCGTCTACTTTGGGTTGGTAGTCGTGACGGAGGAACATAAAGCTACATGAAGATCAGACCACCCGACCATTGCCTCGCCTCAGGGCCCGTGCATGCTGCTGTAAGGTGAAGACACACACACACACACACACACACACACACACACACACACACACACACACACACACACACACACACACACACACACACACACACACGCACACACACACCAAGCTGCAAACTATTCGATACCTTATTTTTTTTACACTTTCCATTTCTATTTATTCTGCCTCCGGTGCATCAGTAACTGCCATCACCTCCTCCTCCTCCTCCTCCTCCTCCTCTTCCTCTTCCTACTCCTCTTCCTCCTCCTCCTCCTCTTCCTCCTCCTCTTCCTCCTCCTCTTCCTCCTCCTCCTCCCTCTCCTCCTCCATATGCCCTAACGAGTCACCTACATGTAAGGCGCGCCACTTCATATTTCCCGGATCAGGGTCTTCGTAGCACCATCGCCTGTCTCTTCTAATGGAAAAGCTTTGTTCCTAATGCGCTCATAGGAAGGACGTCGTGCCGGGGTGGCGGTGAAAGTTGTCAAGAGAGGCTGGCGTCGTGGTAAGTGTCTGTCTGTGTGTGTGAGTTGGAATTATCATAAGATATTGATAGCTTGACGTGGATTTAATGGAAGTGAGATGAGTAGATGGTTGGTGGGTTGGTCAGGTCGTGGACATTACTCACTCACTCCCTGAAAAGTGAGCTACTCATTAGGGCCGCGAGAAAGGGTCCCTCCCTAGTCCTACTCTGTTTCTCTGCGTGTATTTGTTAAGTTTTGAAGCATCTCGACGAAGAATAATCAGTGCCTTTATTCCCTGTAGCCAATGTATCATGCTACACTTTCTCTTATTTTTCATTTAAGGTAACAAAATTATTCATCTGACTGAACGAAGCTGTTTTAGGCGACGTTTTTTTTTTTTTTTTTGTTGTTTATGTGGCTCCTCGGTCCATCCAAACATGCCTTACCGTTCGAAGTCATTTTTTTTTCTTTCTCGCTGGCGTAATATGATTTGTCGCCTCAGTCCTCACCTCTCAGCGCTAGAATTTATTGTCGCTAGTAGTGGAGTGATCGGCACCCGTTGAGTCTTTCTATCGTAACCACCAGGGTAATGATGGTGTTGGTGGCGCCTTGACGCTAGCCAAACAAAACAGACTATGCATCGCTGAAACACACACACACACACACACGCACTCACACACACACACATGGGATCCAATACGTTTACAAACTAACTACACCTGTCTGGCCTATCGTCTCAAATATCGAACAGTACTCTCTCCTCCTCCTCCTCCTCCTCCTCCTCCTCCTCCCCTACTCCCCTCCTCCTCCTCCTCTCCTCCTCCCCTCCTCCTCCTCCTCCTCCTCCTCCTCCTCCTCCCTCCTCCTCCCCTCCTCCTCCTCCCTCTCCTCCTCCTCCTCCTCCTCCTCCTCCTCCTTCCTCCTCCTCCTCCTCTCTCCTCCTCCTCCTCCTCCTCCTCCTCCTCCTCCTCTCCTCCTCCTCCTCCTCCTCCTCCTCCTCCTTCCTCCTCCTCCCCTCCTCCTCCTCTCCTCTCCTCCTCCTCCTCCTCCCTCCCCTCCTCCTCCTCCTCCTCCTCCTCCTCCTCCTCCTCCTCCTCCTCCTCCTCCTCCTCCTCCTCCTCCTCCTCCTCCTCCCACCTGTCTTCACATCGCCACATCGCCTTCTTCCACGCATAAAGAATACTGCCATGTCGGAATTTTCCTCTTGTTTATGCTACCTCAGTATTTATGGCATGCGCGACCCCTAGAGCCCGGCCACAGAAGCTCCTTGGGCCGCCTCCCTTGTCACGCCGGGACACATACTTAAGATGGTCCAACCGGGTTTTTGTGAGGCACGACAATACTAGATTATCACAAAGCAGCGTGGCCGAGGGCAGGACGCTGGAGACATAAAGCTGATAGTAGGGGGAGGGACGAGGAGGCGTAACCACCCTCCAGTATTCGTGTAATGCCACATCATGCAGAAAGATATGTGCTAATTTGGTACCAGCTTGGGAAGAGAGAGAGAGAGAGAAGAGAGAGAGAGAGAGAGAGAGAGAGAGAGAGAGAGAGAGAGAGAGAGAGAGAGAGAGAGAGAGAGAGAGAGAGAGAGAGAGAGAGAGAGAGATTTTTCACGGTGGATGATTTCTGCGTTACATATGTAGATTTTGGTTAAATAAAGCGAAAAAAATATTGTTCATTCATCGCGAAAGAGCTTGATTTTACCGTATGTGTACTTACAACGCTCTCTCTCTCTCTCTCTCTCCCCTCTCTCTCTCTCCCCTCTCTCTCTCTCTCTCTCTCCTCTCATCCTTCTCCTCTCTCTCTCTCTCTCTCTCTCTCTCTCTCTCCCCTCCTCTCTCTCCTCCTCTTCTCTTCTCTCTCTCTCTCTCTCTCTCTCTCCTCTCTCCTCTCTCTCTCCTCTCTCTCTCTCTCTCTCTCTCTCTCTCTCTCTCTCTCTCTCTCCTCTCTCTCCTCTCTCTCCCCTCTCTCTCTCTCTCTCTTATATACCTATCTATTTAACCAATCAGTCTACCTCTTAACACTTATCTTAATTGTCAGCCTACTAAAGTTACATTTGCAGAATTTACAAAGACCTATGTAGCCAAAAGACAGCTTCGTAATCCATTAATCTAAGGTTTAAGAACAGGGAAGAGGAAGGAGAGAAGGGATTGAGAGATAGAGAGAAGAGAAGGGAGAGATAAAGAGAAGAAAAGAGAAGGGAGAGATGGCAGTAGGGAAAGAGTTAGCATCTCAACTTCAAACATTAATAGTAGATGACACGAAAAAAGAAAAATAATACTTCAAGTGAGTCTACTTTGATACCTTTTTTCCCAGGCAATTATTAAATCTCTTTGTTAACGTTATGGTATTCAATGCAAATTAAGAGTTTCCATGTACTGTAATGGGTACGTAGGCAGTAATTAACCTCATAACTCCCAAACTTATCTGTGGAGTATTTTTTCTATCCCCTCTGGTCATGCGTCTGTCACTTTTTTTTTTATCGATAGCAGCCCGAGACTTTAAATTGCCTCCTTTTAAAATTGTACCGTGTTGATAAACCCAAATTGGCGAACGTAGCCCTCCAGTAATGACATCTTTGTACTATGTGTGTGTGTGTGTGTGTGTGTGTGTGTGTGTGTGTGTGTGTGTGTGTGTGTGTGTGTGTGTGTGTGTGTGTGTGTGTGTGTGTGTGTGTGTGTGTGTGTGTGTGTGTGTGTGTGTGTGTGTGTGTGTGTGTGTGTGTGTGTGTGTGTGTGTGTGTGTGTGTGTGTGGTGTGTGTGTGTGTGTGTGTGTGTGTGTGTGTGTGTGTGTGTGTGTGCGTGCGTGCGTGTGTGTGTGTGTGTGTGTGTGTGTGTGTGTGTGTGTGTGTGTGTGTGTGTGTGTGTGTGTGTGTGTGTGTGGTACGGAAAGGGTGCATCGTCCGCCCATTGGCATTTCGATGTCTACGTGTTAACAGACTTATTTTTTTTTTTTTTTTTTTTTTTACATATGGACACACACACACACACACACACACACACACACACACACACACACACACACACACACACACACACACACACACACACACACACACACACCATTCACCTTTTTCCCCTTTTTTCAGTAGTTTTATCACCTTTCTTCTGACTTCTTCCTAATTCGTGACCATTTTATCTTGCATCCCTTGCGTTTACGACTCCACAAAAATGAGCCTTCGTTCCTAACTCACCAAGACGCAGTTCCCTTGAAGCCAACTTGACTACTACTTTTTTTTTAGCGTTTATCAAGCTTCATAACCGTGTAGGTGCGTGAGGCTGCGCTCGTAAGGTCTTATGAAATTGATGTTATCTTCAAGCACCTCATTGCCTCGCTGGCCCGCCCTCTTACCTCTCCTCAAGGCCTGCCAACCCTCACCTCTCCTCTCCTTCCCGCTCGCCCCGCGCTCCCGCTATTTTGGAAAACTCTGCTAGCTATTTGTGGTTTCGATACTGCTGCTGTTACAATTTTTTTTATTTTCGTATGTGTGTGTTTGTGTGTTTGTGGGTGTGTGTGTGTGTGTGTGTGTGTGTGTGTGTGTGTGTGTGTGTGTGTGTGCGTGTGTGTGTGTGTGTGTGTGTGTGTGTGTGATCATACTTACACCTCCTCACATTACTTTTACATGAAATTTATGATGAGGACGAGATACATAAGTGTGTTGCTGATGATAATTCCTCAGCTAATCCCTTCTTGAGCCACACATGCATACTTGATTAATATATAGTCTTGTTAGCAGCCATCATAGCTGTTTACAATGCTTCGTGCTTATATGACTATACATTGTAGGTATATATAACATTTTCCGTAGCTAAGAAATGTGTGTTTACCATTCAAGTAACTTTTGTACTTGAAAACGTGGGTATGAGTATGAAATTTTCTCGTCAAGTGTAGCCTTAACCCCTTTACGCCCAGATCTTTCCTTTGCTACATTAAATCGTCTGTTGTTAGCCATAAAATTACGAAAAATTTCTTAATATAGCAAATCAGCTAGTGGACAAGGATACTAAACAGGTCATATCTATAAGTTATTGCTTATATTAATTAAAATCGCGTATTGGATCCCAAATTACAATGGATATTACGTTCTGGGTTGCAAGGGTGTTATAGAAGTAGAGGGTGTTAGGGGATTAGAGGGTGTTAAAGGGGTAGAGGGTGTTAAAGGGGTAGAGGGTGTTAAAGGGTGGTATAGAGTGTTATAGGGTGAGGACTGTGTATCGTGCTTATGGGAGGGGGAGGGACAGAGGAGGGTGTTAGAGGAGTAGAGGGTGTTAAAGGGGTAGAGGGTGTTAAAGGGGCAGAGGGTGTTAAAGGGGTACAGTGTGTTAGAGGAGTAGAGGGTGTTAAAGGGGTAGAGGGTGTTAAAGGGGCAGAGGGTGTTAAAGTGGCAGAGGGTGTTAAAGGGGCAGAGGGTGTTAAAGGGGTAGAGGGTGTTAAAGGGGTACAGGGTGTTAGAGGAGTAGAGGGTATTAAAGGGGTAGAGGGTGTTAAAGGGGTAGAGGGTGTTAAAGGGGTAGAGGGTGTTAAAGGGGTAGAGGGTGTTAAAGGGGCAGAGGGTGTTAAATGGGCAGAGGGTGTTAAATGGGCAGAGGGTGTTAAAGGGGTAAAGGGTGTTAAAGGGGTAGAGGGTGTTAAAGGGGTAGAGGGTGTTAAAGGGGTAGAGGGTGTTAAAGGGGTAGAGGGTGTTAAAGGGGTAGAGGGTGTTAAAGGGGTACAGGGTGTTAAAGGGGTAGAGGGTGTTAAAGGGGCAGAGGGTGTTAAATGGGCAGAGGGTGTTAAATGGGCAGAGGGTGTTAAAGGGGTAGAGGGTGTTAAAGGGGTAGAGGGTGTTAAAGGGGTAGAGGGTGTTAAAGGGGTAGAGGGTGTTAAATGGGCAGAGGGTGTTAAAGGGGTAGAGGGTGTTAAAGGGGTACAGGGTGTTAGAGGAGTAGAGGGTGTTAAAGGGGTAGAGGGTGTTAAAGGGGTAGAGGGTGTTAAAGGGGTAGAGGGTGTTAAAGGGGTACAGGGTGTTCAAGGGGTACAGGGTGTTAAAGGGGTAGAGGGTGTTAAAGGGGCAGAGGGTGTTAAATGGGCAGAGGGTGGTTAAATGGGCAGGGGGTGTTAAAGGGGTAGAGGGTGTTAAAGGGGTACAGGGTGTTAAAGGGGGTAGAGGGTGTTAAGGGGGCAGAGGGGTGTTAAATGGGCAGAGGGTGTTAAAGGGTAGAGGGTGTTAAAGGGGTACAGGGTGTTAAAGGGGTAGAGGGTGTTAAAGGGGTACAGGGTGTTAAAGGGGTAGAGAGTGTTAAAGGGGCAGAGGGTGTTAAATGGGCAGAGGGTGTTAAATGGGCAGAGGGTGTTAAAGGGGTAGAGGGTGTTAAAGGGGTACAGGGTGTTAAAGGGGTAGAGGGTGTTAAGGGGGCAGAGGGTGTTAAATGGGCAGAGGGTGTTAAAGGGGCAGAGGGTGTTAAAGGGGTAGAGGGTGTTAAAGGGGTAGAGGGTGTTAAAGGGGCAGAGGGTGTTAAAGTGGCAGAGGGTGTTAAAGGGGCAGAGGGTGTTAAAGGGGTAGAGGGTGTTAAAGGGGTAGAGGGTGTTAAAGGGGTAGAGGGTGTTAAAGGGGTAGAGGGTGTTAAAGGGGTACAGGGTGTTAAAGGGGTACAGGGTGTTAAAGGGGTAGAGGGTGTTAAAGGGGTAGAGGGTGTTAAAGGGGTAGAGGGTGTTAAAGGGGTACAGGGTGTTAAAGGGGTACAGGGTGTTAAAGGGGTAGAGGGTGTTAAAGGGGTAGACGGTGTTAAAGGGGTAGAGGGTGTTAAAGGGGTAGAGGGTGTTAAAGGGGTAGAGGGTGTTAAAGGGTAAAGGGTGTTAAAGGGGTACAGGGTGTTAAAGGGGTAGAGGGTGTTAAAGGGGTCGAGGGTGCTAGAGGGTGGGGACTCTGCATCGTGTGTAGGGGGAGGGAAGGGGTGTTGGGTGTATAGCAAGGACGGGAGACAGCTGGATGTGTGAGTGTTGCTAGCGTGTCGTTAGCCGTATTTGGGAAGGTGTTACGTAGGTGTTATCTTGGTGCCGCGGGGGGTCACCTGTTGTTGTAGCTACTGATGGTGACACTGGTGCTTGTTACTTGTTACTACGCGGGTGGTGTTGATTAGGGGAATGTGCTTGTACTAGCTTTATCTTTACAATCCCCTACGTGGGTGGCGGACTGCTGAGTGTGTACTTGTAACATTGTTGAGGAACTTTGGTGCTTCTCTTTGTACATACACTTTATTTTACTTGATAGCTGTACTTTGACACACACAGACACACACACACACACACACAAACACACACACACACACACACACACACACACACACACACACACACACACACACACACACACACACACACACACACACACACACACATAAGTAGACGGGTGAGAACGGGATGCAAGGAGGCGAACAGCTTCTCATTACTCTTGTGCTATTTAGGAAGAGTGGAGGAGTATTCTTTTACGTGGTTACCTTGGCACTGGTCTGTTGAGAGGGACAGGTGGTGGGAATACTGCCAGTGGGATAGGATCTTGAATAACAGGAGCTACTATACTACTACTAATTACTGCTACTACTACTACTACTACTACTACTACTACTACTACTACTACTACTACTACTACTACTACTACTACTACTACTACTACTACTACTACTACTACTACTACTACTACTACTACTACTACTACTACTACACACACTACTACTACTACTACTACTACTACTACTACTACTACACTACTACTACTACTACTACTACTACTACTACTACTACTACTACTACTACCACTTCTTCTACCAATTATGCTACTATTTCTACTAAAGTTAGCCTACCATCATAGTCAATGTGCATCACCCACCAAAGCCATCACCTTATCACTATCACAAGCAGGACCACCACCACCACCACCATCACCGCCACCATCACCATCACCGTTATCTCCTTCACAAGCAGGAACGGCGGCAAGGAACACGCCGCAACATTTAATTAATAGCACCCGGTCGTGTAAGATCAAGTGCATCGAGAGTATCAAGATAATCACTAATGGAGTGGACAACTCTTCGAGGCCCTGAACTGATAAACTTACTTTACTTATTTTCGTTTAAAGAGAGAGAGTGTGAGGGAGAGAGAAGAGAGAGAGAGAGAGAGAGAGAGAGAGAGAGAGAGAGAGGAGAGAGAGAGAAGAAGGAGAAAGAGAGGAGAGAGAGAGAGAGCGAGAGATGAGAGAGAGAGAGAGAGAGAGTGTCGTAGAGTAGATAGAGATAAAAAGAGAGCGAGCGAGAGAGGAGAGAGAGAGAGAGAGAGAGAGAGAGAGAGAGAGAGAGGAGAGAGAGAGAGAGAGAGAGAGAGAGAGAGAGAGAGAGGAGTGAGTAGAGTAACTGAGGGAGAGAGAGGGACAGAGAGAAAGAAGTACAGGAGAGAGAGAGAGAGAGAGAGAGACGAGAGATGACGAGAGAGGAGAGAGAAGAGAGAGTAGAGATGGAGAAGAGAGAGCGAGAGGGAGGGAGAGAGAGAGAGAGAGAGAGAGAGAGAGTTTCATATCAGCGTGAAAATATCGTATCTTATGTTTCATCTTTGCTGTAACAGAATGAATATCCAATGTGTATGTAAAATATTCGTAAAAAGAGATTAAATGCACGTCCCTAAAAGAACAAACAGCTAAAATAGAGGGTTCTAAATACATACAAGTCAGTATAAAAATAATTTATTTGGTGCTACTCCCTAAAAGTCTTGATTTGTTGGCAGTAAAAAAAAAAAAAACAAGCAATTCTAGACTTTATCAACTAGACGAATGAGGGACTGAGGATACTTGTTCAACTCCTGCATTAAGAAGATAGACGCAATAGGGGTGAGAGTGCGTAGAAAGTGTACAGTGGATCGAGGACGCGCGATGGGAGGTATAGTGGCGGAGGAGGAATCAACGAGAGAGAAAGAAAACAAAAACTCACACGGATGGAGAATAGCTACTTATTTGCGCGGTTCAGGCCCACCAAGTTCGTCCTGGCGTGGTGGCACTTTGTATAGTCAATAATCTTGTAGTTGGTACCTGCAAAGTGTCTAGATAGGATCAAAGTATGTTATCTGTATACTTATTTGCGTAGATTATAGCACGTTACGTTAGTTATAGAAGCGTTTGTATAGTAGCGTTACAGTATACGTTATTATAGTTAGCATGCGTTAACTGTGTACATGCTCGAAACAGATCATTATAGGGAGTATTAGGAGGATGAAACGAGAAGGAATATTGTAAAGAAAAGGAAGGGAAGTAAAAAGTATTAAGATGATTAAGATAAAGCAGAAGTAGGAACAGGAGAAGAAACTTGACGGATATTAAAACGAGGATACTGAAAAAGAAAAAGTGTAGGCAGATGAAAATGGCAAATAAGAGGTTTATGAAGAAAAATAAATGCGAAAGATATAAATATAAATATATATATAAATAAATAATGAGAGAATATGATAGAGTATGTAGACGAGGATACCGAGAATGAGAGAGCATAAGAAAAAGGAGAAGAAAATAGCGAATAACAGGATAATGAGTAAAAATGAATAAGTAGAGAGATATAAATAAACAGAGGAGAGATTATGAAGGAAAATTTCACCGAATGAGAAGCAACACACAGCAGCAACGGTGATGATGGTGGTGGTGGTGGTGGTGGTGGTGGTGGTGGTGGCGGGGGTGGTGGTGGGGGTGGTGGTGGTGGTGGCGGTGGTGGTGGTGGCGGTGGTGGCGGCGGTGGTGGTGGTGGCGGTGGTGGGGGTGGTGGTGATGGCGGGTGGTGGGGTGGTGGTGGTGGCGGTGGTGGGGTGGTGGTGGTTGGGGGTGGTGGTGGTGGGGGTGGTGGGGTGGGGGGGGGGGGGGTGGTATGGATTGGGGGTGGGTTGGTGGCGGTGGTGGTGGTGGTGGTGGTGGTAGTGGTGGCTGGGGTGTGGGGTGGTGGTGGTGGGGGGATGGTGATGGTGGTGGTGGTGTGGTGGTGGTTGGTGGGGGGTGGTTGGGGGTGGTGATGGTGGTGGTGGTGGTGGTGGTGGTTGGTGATGGTGATGGTGGTGGTGGTGGTGGCGGTGGTGGTGGTGGTGGTGATGGTGGTGGTGGTGGGGGTAGTGGTGGTGGCAGCGTTTATCATCAAGG
Source organism: Chionoecetes opilio (assembly GCA_016584305.1). NCBI lineage: Eukaryota > Metazoa > Arthropoda > Malacostraca > Decapoda > Majidae > Chionoecetes > Chionoecetes opilio. The sequence continues at coordinate 18,576 of JACEEZ010014685.1, read as the reverse complement.
CTGGGAGAGAGAGAGAAAGATATGATGGAAGGGTTGGATAATTAATGGCAGGGAGGAAGAGTGTGTGTGTGGTACCTGTCATCCGGTAGACCAGGGGCCGTGTTTGATTCTGTTTGTCTCCTGAAGTTTAAACCCTCTCTCTCTCTCTGTATCTGTATCTTCTCTCTCTCTCTCTCTCTTCTCTCTCTCTCTCTCTCTCTCCTCTCCCCTCCTCTCTCTCTCTCTCTTCTCTCTCTCTCCCCTCTTTCTCCTCATCTCTCTCTCTCTCTCTCTTGTTTGTGTGTGTTAAATTTATGACCTTTAGAGACAAAAAAGGAAGCGAGCACTACAATATCTAATAATAGTTTACTCTTAAAGCAATTTCTAATGACTTGTTCGCTTTCTTTAGTGTTCACATTCATTACTCATTCTTTTTAATTCCTCAGCTTTACATTAGCTACTATTCATGAACAGTTAATAAACATTCATGAACCTTTAAACAGTTAATGAGTTGCTTCGCTGCTTGATGTTGAGTGTTTGTCCTTGTCTGTTTCTGTGTTTGCTTCTTTGCCTATTTATATTCGTTTTTTCTCTGTCTCGCATTCTGAATCTCTCTCTTCTCCTCCCCTTCTGAATCTCTCTCTCTCTTCTACTCTCTCTTTTCCTCTCTCTCTCCTCTCCTCTCCTCTCTCTCTCTCTCTCCTCTCCCCCTCTCTCTTTTCTCTCCCCTCTCTCCCCTCTCTCTCTCCTCTCTCTCTCTCTCTCCTGCCTTCTCTCTCTCTCTCTCTCTCATCTCCTCCTCTCCTCTCTCTCTCTCTCTCTCTCTCTCATCTCTCTCTTCTCTCTCTCTCTTCTCTCTCTCTCTCCCCTTCTCCCTCTCTCCTCTTTTCTCTCCTCTCTCCTCTCTCTTCTCTCTCCTCTCTCTCTCTCTCTCTCTCTCTCTCTCTCCCTCTCTCTCTCTCTCTCTCTCTCCTCTCTCTCTTCCTCTCTCTACCTCTCCTCTCTCTCATTGAAATAACCAATGCACGTATTCGTTACCCTTCCGATAATAAATCCGTTGTTTAGTTATTTTCTTTCCCTTTCCCCTCATCCCACTAACCAACTCTCACTCCCGGGCTCGCCTCCGCCCTTTGCGAATGACTGATTTTTCCCATCACCGCAGTGACACCTCCCCTTCCCCCGTTTCTCCATCCTCAGACAGTGAAGGGCGTTGGGCTGTCGGGATGATAAAATGAAGGGAGGGGGAAGGGAAAATTTGGCAACAACACGGTCCCTTCCCCTATTCCTCTCTTTATCACTTCTTCTCGTTGCTTTTAGCCTGCTCATAATCTTTTCTTGATATGTATTCTTCCTCCCCTCCCGTTGAATGTAAGAAAAGGAGGAGAGGGAAAAGAAGGAGAATTAGGAAATATAGGAAGGTTTGTGTGTGTATGTTGTGTGTGTGTGTGTGTGTGTGTGTGTGTGTGTGTGTGTGGTGTGTGTGTGTGTTGTGTGTGTGTGTGTGTGGTGTGTGTGGTGTGTGTGTGTGTGTGTGTGTGTGTGTGTGTGTGTGTGTGTGTGTGTGTGTGTGTGTGTGTGTGTGTATATACATAAGGGATCTCTGTAATTGTTTCATTAGTTGACATAGAAGCACACGAGTGAGTCATACTTACAAAGGAGTGTTTACGTACACACACACACGCACCACCACACACACACACACACACACACACAACACACACACACACACACACACACACACACACACACACACACCACACACACACACACACACACACACACACACACACACACACACACACCACACACACACACCACAACACACACACCACACTCAAAACAAGATACAACTAGATTACAACTAGATGAATACACACACACACCTACTATCTAACATACAATTTGCTTACACGACCCTTTCCTCCTCTTATCATATCCTCCTCATCATTCTCCCACGCGCCTTCCTAACACACCGTACCAGGGCTTGCCGCATGACCCAGCAACTGTAAAGCCTAAAGACCACAGTGCATATGTCGTTGTTCAAGCTTTCATAAGAATATTGTCTTAAAAGCAGAAATCGGGTATTGAATGATAGTAAAGTGAGAGAGAGAGAGAGAGGAGAGAGGAGGGGAGAGAGGAGGAGAAGGAGAGAGGAGAGAGGAGAGAGAGAGGGGAGAAGGAGAGGAGAGAGAGAGAAGAGTAGAGAGAGAGAGAGAGAAGAGGGGAGAGAGAGAACTTGGAAGGAAAGATAAACGGCATATCTCGTGACGTTCATTAAGCAATCATTACTTCATTGTGATTTAAGGCTCTCTCTCTCTCTCCCTCTCTCTCTCCTCTCTCGCTCTCTCATCGCTCTCTCTCCTCTCTCTCTCTCCTCCTCTCTCTTCTCTCTCTCTCCTCCTTCTCTCTCTCCTCTCTCTCTCTCCTCTCTCTCTCCTCTCTCCTCTCTCTCTCTCTCTCTCTCTCTCACAATAAACCTTTGCCGTAGGTGGCGAGGCTAAGGAACGACAGGTAAGAAGGAGCCTTGCTGAGATGTACAGCATTAACGTCCACCCTATCCACCTGCTCTCTCCTCATCACTTATCGCCCGACGTTCGTTCTTCGGGCTCCCCTATCCCTTTAGTTCCGTGTTACCATATGCCATTCGCCCCCTAATCGGCGTGGTCAGCTTTGCATATTATACCCAGTGGTGTGGTAGGTGTGGTATTTCCTGTATGGTTCCTATAAGACAGTCAGCCAGTTGTCTGTTTTCCTTTTGCTTATATCCATTTTTTCTTTTCTTTTTAACTTCTTCACAGTTTTTCTTTTCCCTAACTGTCTAACCCGTCTTATGAATGAATGAGAGTTTGGTTCCTATTGGTTCCCATCTTCGTCTTCGTTTTTAAAGGTCTGTTAAACGGGATGTGTATTTTCTGGCCCGAGGAAAGATTTGAGATGTTTAGATTTTCGTTGATTTTTTTCGATGACCTTGAACTATAGAAGGTGGCATTTTTTGCCACAATTCACGAGTTTTGTAAGGAATCTTGACATATTGGAGGCATTTCCTGTTGTTCTTATTGACTTTGGTCCGCTGCGATCTTTCTTACCGTAGACTTTCATGAACCCCTTTAGTCAATTCCTCGTATAATTTACATAAAAAATATAATACTTCCATTGCCGGGATACGTACTTTCTTTTCTATATTTGCTATGTCTCGCACCAAATCAGCAGCAAAATCTTTCCCAGCACGCTGCATATGTATCCTGATAACGTTTCCAACGATTAATGACATCCTTTACCTCTAAAGAAAAAGTTCGTTTGGTTCTGAAACATGTAATATTATATTGATTATACTTAGACTATTCAGATGCCTGGAAATCGGAAAGAAAAAATCTGTACATTGCCCAGGATCGTAATGTCAAATGACCAGTCGCTTGATATTAATATACCTTTTTTGGCACATAATTTGCGATAAAAATAATTAAATGCAATTTTCTTATTGTTATTGGCATATTTGTACATAATATACAACATTATCGTAATATGTACACGCCAGATGTAATAATAATGATAATAATAATAATAATAATAACAATAATAATACTAATACTACTAATA
>JACEEZ010014685.1:5000-7500 GCA_016584305.1 Chionoecetes opilio | reverse complement strand
CACACACACACACACACACACACACACACATTTTTCCCTTCACCCATGTCATCGTCTCTTGGCCTGCTAGTTATGACGTCGCTGTCGAGTCACTAAGGGATGAAAAAGGGGGACCAAAACGGGGGGAGGAGGGGAAGGGGAGGGGAGTAGGAAGGGGGGAGGAGGAAGGGAAAGGGGGAGGAAGGAACTGAGGCGAGACCTGGGAAAAAAAAAAACACCCGGGCAAAAAAAAGAAAAAAGTTCTCGTCCCCCCCCCCTCCTCCTCCTCCCTTTTTCCCCCCAACCCCCCTTCCCCCCCCCCTCCTCCTTTACCCTCCAACCTTCCCCTCCTTTCCCCCCAACCCCCCTCCCCCCTGCCCCCCCTTCCTCCCCCCCTCCCTTTCCCTTTTTTCCCCCACCCCTTTTCCCCCCCTAAGTATACTCGTGCCGGGTCTAGGTAATTTTTGGGGGTTTATTTGGGAAAACAGACGCAGTCTTGGGGGGCCCTGCTTGGGGGGTATTTCTTTTCCCTAGGGGGTCCCAAAGGCACACGCGACTTTTCCTACCGAGTACCGAGGCCGACTTTATTTTTAAAAAAGGTGGGGGGGAGAAGGGGAGAGAAAAGGGGAGAAGGGGAAAAGGGGAAGAGTAAAAAGGGGAGAGAGAAGGGGGGAAAAAAGAGAGAGAGGGGAAAAGAGAGAGGGGGAAAAGAGAGAGAGAGGGGAAAAAAAAAGAGAAGAGAAAAGAGAGAGAGAAAAGAGAGGGGGAGAGAGAGGAGAAGAGGCCTTTTATTCCCATATTCATTCCCTTTAAATTTTTTTTTTTCTTTTTCCTTCTTCAACACTACATTTAAGAAAATTTACGGGGTAAGAGAGAGAAAAAAAAGAGAGAGATAGGGGAAAAAGAGAGAGAGGAGGAGAGAGTAGAGAGAGAGAGAGACAAAAGACAGAGGAGACGAGAGAGAGACGGGAGAGGGTATTTTCCCCTACTCCTCATCCTTCATTTTTTTAGGGCTCTTTTTTCCCCCTGCTTCTACACTTTTTGGGGAAAATTTCCCCCTCTAGGGGGGCTGGGGTTTAAAATTTATGGACGCTTTGGGTGTTCGGGTTATTTGTAACTGGATATGTGGATTCTCGGGAAATACTTTATAGCTGCTTAATGATACTTGATTCTCTCTCCCACCATGTCTTTTTTTAGTATTTTAAGCATATATTCCTTCATGGCTTCCTCTTTTGCTTTTATAGTCTTATCTTGCATGTTATTTTCTTCCCTTCCTGCCAATCTCCGTTAAAAGGATTGGAGGATTGGAAGATTAGATTAGATATTTTAGCTTATCATAAATCGTCTCGTAAGGATTAACAGGTCTCGATGTTTTTTCTTCCTGGGTATTCCTTTGTATTCCTCCTCCTCCCTCTCTTCATCCCTATCTTCCTCGTATCTCCTCTCAGATAGTCTCCTTAATACACTCTTCCTGCAACGCATCAACATCTTTCTTCCTCCCTTCCTTCACCCTTCTCCTCTACCACTCTCTATCCACTTCCTCCCCCTCCTCCTCCTCCTCCTCCTCCTCCTCCTCCTCCTCCTCCTCCTCCTCCTCCTCCTCCTCCTCCTCCCCCCTCCTCCTCCGCCTCCTCCTCCTTTCCCCCTCCTCCTCCTCCTCCTCCTCCTCCTCCTTTCCCCCTCCTCCTCCTCAAACCCCAAAAACTCCCAGCAGGGAGAGGTTCCGACAACAACCTAAGCTCTCGTTCCCGTAATGTAAATTCTCGTTCGCACAAAGCACCAAAAACTAGTTCCCCCGCAAAGCCCTACTACCCATCCCGATATTAAAGCTTGTTACTTTAATGCCCGTATATACGTAACAAATTTCATGATCTAGAGGAACTAGTTTTATTCATAACAATACGACTCTCGGAATTTCCGAGTCATGGTAGATGACCAAAGTTTTTTTGGGCTAAAATTTTGGGCGATACCCGGGGTATAACTTACAAAATTTCAAAAGACTTCGAAGAGCAGGGGGAGGGTATTGTTGTATTAAATCCTGCCTTCACCCCTTGTAGTATCTAAGCACGAAACGTAACAGAAAAGAAAATTTTCGTTCAACAAAATCGCTTCTCAAAAAGTAGTAATTGGCCCTTGTTTTATCGACCTCCAACTCAAAAAAAATTGAAATTGACGAAGAACTCTATGAACAAATAGGGGAAAATTAGTTTCCCCAAAAAAACAAAGCTAATATCGTGATTTTTAATTTCCCGAACTATTGGGGGCCCTCGTTTACACACATTCGGGCACACTCTCTATTCAAAATCTCCAAGAAAGTACTTTAACCAACCGGGGATAAACCAGCAAAGGCAAAAATATTCTAGATCTTATTTTCAAAACTAAAGAAAATCTTGTCAGTACGTTAAGTTGGATCCATTTATTGGGCTGACCCCCGGGCGATTATTTTCATATTAACATCAAAAGATAAGCAAATCAAAAAGTAAAGAAAAAGTTCTTGTTATCAAAAGGCGACTTCAAAAAA